>VWZY01007217.1:337187-355809 GCA_013399075.1 Chloroceryle aenea | reverse complement strand
AATTAACCACTTAGGTAACAGGCGTTTCAAAGATTTCCTTTCCGAGAATGGGAACAAACTTTACCGATCCCCGGACCAGGAGAGAGGGAGAACTGCTGGAAAAGAAACTGCGAGGCAATAACAGAGCCCGGCTTACCCAGACCGGCCTAACCCCCCTGAACTGTGGCGCTCAGCGCTGCTGAGGAAAACCGAAAGATCCCGAAGGACCGAGCTGACACAGGACAAGAAGAAGAGCTTTTCCTGCCTCCCAGCTTCCTTGCCCATCCCACTTCTACGTCCTCCCTGAGGCTCCCCTCTCCCACACCCTCTCCCTCCCCCCCGCCCCTTAAATAAAAGAGAATACACTGCGGAATATATAAGATTTTTATATAAATATAAAAAGGCGAGGATAAACGCAACTGACACAGCACACAGCCCGTAAAGTTTCTAGCGAGACCTGTTAGTGCAAGGACTGAATAAAGGAATCCGGGTGCGGAGATCAGATCAAGCCCTTCCCCTCTCTGCGAGCAGCCATAATTGGATTGTATCCAGTCATATTCCCTGTCATTGTATTGACTTTCGCTCTCTTGGATGATATTATCGAGATCACTGAACCCCTCTGCTGATCTGGCTGTCAAAAGGCTCAGACAGGAGCCCCCGGCCTGGAAAACGTGCATCAGCCAAGATAATTTGAAGTGAAATTTTCATTTTGACAGTAAACCCCTCAATTTCTAAAGGCTCTACACCCGGAGAGCTCGGTGGCAGGGGGAGGCTTTACAGAAAGCCCACGTCTTAAACTGAAAAGGGCAAAAGAACTCGAATTAGTTGTAATAGATAAAAGGGCAAAAATAAAGAGTCAAGGGTACTTGACAGTAATAGCGAAAGTAGAGTCTCCGGGGAGCCGCGATCTCAGCTAAAGGCTGGGCCGGCAGGAATTTTAATGCAGCCGGGGCGGCCGGAGAGCTTTGCCTCTGAAACCCTTTAGACAAAGCAAATTATTTTTCAACCAAACTAAGGACGTGGGGGTGAAGGAGGAGAGAAAGAGGGAAGGGAGGAAAGGCGAGTGTTTAGGCTGCCCTCAAACTATTGGCAGAGGCGAGCGGCATCGCGGGGAAGAAGCCTCTGCCTTCTGCGGTGGTAACTGTAGAGCCGCGAGGTTTCTCAGTGGAAGCCTCTCTCTGTCCATACAGGGACCGGGTGGGTGACCCCAGGCCTCCTGGTGGGCTTCGACTGCCGTGCGACAGAGCCTCTGGGGTGTAAGAGGGGACTTTATTTGCTCCCAACTCAGCGACAGACGAATGCATGAGTTTATGCGAGGAGAGGGCTCCTTTGCTGAGCTTCCAAAAGTCTTCCTCAGCCCTAGATATGCCCCGACTTTGCGCGGCGCCGGACACCCGCATGCCGGGTGCCTGAGAGGTCACACCGCACGCGGTTATCAGTCATTGCTGACCGGCATTGGCTCGGTCAGTGATGTGAGCTGGTCAGCTCGTCATTTGGGAGCTGGTCAGCTCGTCATTTGGGAGGCAACTCCTCCTCCTCCCAGGACGTCAAATGAAGGTGGTAACACTGCGGCCAAAACACAGGCGCATTGAAATATCAAAAAACAAAAGTCAAGCGGGCCGAGCCGTTATCCCTTCATTTTCCTGTCATTGTCGTTATAAACCAAGTTTCAGTAAGTTGTTTTTTTCTTTTTGTTATGTAACAAGCCCAGCTCCCTCCTGAACACTGGCTGGGCATTAGAGCTGATAGGTATGCGTGTGCCTATATGTCCTCACACACATCAACACATTTCCGATCCTGAGATGAGACTGTATAAATGATGGAGGAGGGAAAATAGTTTCTTGCTTTGGTACATGAACCTTGTTTCTAGATCAGTCGTCAAAAGCAGTAGTCTTTCAAAACAGTTGTTTTTGGCTTTGGGTTTGTTTTTTGTGTGTGTGTGTGTTTTGTTGTGGGGTTTTATTTGCTTTATTTTTTTTCCCCTTTTTTTAAAGTATGAATAAAAGAGTGTGAGAAATTAATTCTGCCATTTGATTCAAGCACAAGTCAAAAAAGGAGGTTCGGCTGCTTCAGAGGAGGCTACGGGTCTGAAAGGGAAAGCAGTGCATCTCGCTTGGCTGTACAAAGAAGAAATATAAAGCAGACTGAGAAAGAAAGAGAAGAGGGGGAAAAAAATCGTAGAGAAACGGCTTGAAACTGAGAGACTCTAAATCATTCAGCCATGGCAAATTCAAACACACAAAGGAGGGGATGCTAAATTAACAGTGCTTTTTACATAGAGCCCAAATAAAACTGTAATCAGCGACGCGTTACTTTTCATTAAGCGAGTTTGACAGCAGCATATTCAGCCTCGACAAGGGAACAGGAGCGAAGAAATATACGGCTCTCCCAGCCCGAGTCATAAGATAATTCCTTAAGCTCCATTAACAACTCTTAGCCGCAGGAAATGGGCTCCCTGAAAACATCTCCAAATCTAAAAGCTTTATCGACCTCTCAAACCTCTGCTGATGGTTCTATTTTTTTAAAAAAACTTAGAGGCGAGACGTCCAGCAAGGTAATAGACTTTGACACAACACCTTCTTAACTAGAGAGAGAGAGGCAGGGAAAACGAGACCTTAAATGATATTTAAAAGGCAGCCAATTAAGATTTAAAATGATTGTCTCCTGAGATTATGCATGCGATTTATGTCATCTACTTTTTTTTTCCCCAGGCATGCATGCAAAATTGCAATGGGGCATATTGCCTGTTCCTTAAATAATAATAATAATAATACCGGTAGCAATTATCAATCTGTTAACAATCTGTAACTCTCACATAATTGTAAATGCTAATTTAAGAAAGGACTGGTGTTTAGGTAATCTGATTATAAAGCACCTTGCAACAGCCACCTTATTTATAGGTGCCTAATTAAAAGACAGATAGATGAAATTATACACACATTTTCTATTAATGTTCAGAAGCACATTACTTTTTATCCAGAGTGCATATTTGACTATTAAAGTCTCATAATTGGTTCACCGTCACAGAACCCAATATAGCAGCTCCTTCCCATCAGCTACATGAAGAGAGGTGTTCAAGAAGACTTTGTCTTGGCAAGGAGTTGAACATTATGTATTTTATTTTAAAGATATAATGGTTCAGGAGGAGACTCTGACTTACTGCAGTCTTTTTGATATACATTTACCTTTTCCATTTAAATTTGACCTTCAAATAATATGAAGGCCTGAGTGTGCAAAAGTGTATCCAGTTAAATGTCAAGAAAAGAGCTAATGCTCATATTGTACCATTTCCTGCAGAGACCCTTGAAAATGAAAGAAAAGATTGTAACTCCCTGAATTTGTGGTGGATCAGAAACTGTTTCAATGAGTGTGATTTGTAGATGAATGGGGAGGAAAAGGACCGTTTAAACACCACCACTGTGTTTTGGCCAACTTGTTTAGGTCTCCCCTTAGATGAAGTTAGTACTGGCTACAAAGTGATGAGCTTGGGTCAGAGTCTCAGTGTCTCTTGAGGTGTGTGCATGAAAGCTGTTAAAGAAAAAGAAAGTGAAGAATGGAGGGAAGTTAATAATTGAATTACAGATTTTTACTTGTCTGATAAAAAAAAAAAAAAGTAATAATTGTGCTTCCTCTTAAAAAGGAAGTTATTTTAATGGAATAGCTAACGGACAAAACAGAGATCCTGAAGGTATGACATCTGGCATGTTTTAACTAACATTTACTGTCAAAGAGGCTGTGAGGTGCTTAGGACTTGTGAGAAGTGTTCTCTTCATATTCCTTCTGAAATGGCATCACTGAGGAAAATAACTGAAGATTTGTAGGCCTCCAAAAAGCAGTTTTAATATACACATCAACTGCATAGGTCTGTAGCCTGTAAGCCAACAGTCTCCCATACCATATGACTATACAGCAGAACCTCAACTTGTCTAAGAACTTGAAGACATATTTAACATAACCTGAAGGACTGAGGGAAGAGGAAACTCTTGGGAGCAGTTCAAAAGCAAAATATGATAATTGCTTCTCAGTGTTCCCCCCATCCCATCAAGAAATAAGACTGGGTTTAAGGAGGAAAGAAAGAAGCCTTCCTGCAACCTAGAGAGAGTGAATATATTCAAGCTCCACTTTCCACAGTGGGGAACATGGTCCAGGCATGAGAACTGCAATTAACCTAGTTACAAGGCTCAAGAGCTATTTCTTGTCCATCTCATCTCAAGAAGAGCATGAAATGAAGGAAACATCTTGAAGGAAAGTGTTCTCTTAATGTTCTATTTTTCCTGACAAAAATATATGAAAAAAATTCCTTTTCTCATGGATTTGGTTAGACAACAATGAGAGCATTTTTTATTTTTTTTATTCTCAGTTTTACCTCTATTTCATTTCTCCAAATCAGCGTGCCATTACTTAATTTTTGAAATGGATGGATTTCAGTTGCAGTTTGCATTTTGTCAGTGGTTTCCATGGGATCATAATCAGGCCATTTTTCAAAGAGTACCTCAGAAATTCTTTCTGAAATACTGCCAAGGATGATGATAGCGATGAAATGGAACGGAGGAAACACCTCCCTCCAGCATTATTTCTTTGATGTATATGGCTCCTATGAAATGCCAAAAATCAAACAATTAAAAAAAAATACACTTGAATTCTCATCAAATACTTTCCTACATATATTCTATTGTGAAACAGGTTTAAAACACTTGCTAGAAAATAGAACAAAATTGAATAACCAACACTTTAACTGTGTCCTTATGAAGTGACCTGTGCTATGTTGAAGGCTGATGAGTCTTCTAAGGGTTTTTCCTCTATTACGGTATCTATCAATACTAGACTTATAATCATCTGACAAATTAGTGATAGTAAATTCTGTTATCCTCAATCTGAAGGTGCTCAGCTAACTAACAGGTTCATTATGTTAGTATTTTTGTCAGGGAGAAAATTATTCAAAAGGTAGGATAGTGCTCAGGGAATGAGTTGAAAGGGTAGGAGAAGTGGCCATGAAATAAATAATGGGCGGAGTGCTTGGGAAACCTTTGTGAGCAGTCTTCTTCCTTTTCTTCTGAGAATGGGAAAAATGACCAGCCAGGCCCTTACAGAAGGTATAGAAAACATGTTTGTTTTTTTTCTTCTCGTTTAGGTTACAGCACGCAAATGAGCACTGTATGTGACAGTGATGTCATGTAAGTCAGACCTGATGGCATCAGTTGTTGGTAGCCATGTGAATAGAATGCTTTGGTTTTGAGGCTTCATGCCTCAGGCTGCCGTCTTTCTGAACATACCATCATCTTCTCGATGATCTTGTGACTCAAATGTCTGATGGCATATTAGGGGAGGTAGAAGCTGGGAACTGGTGCTGTCACTGCAACTTTTAGTTCAGTGTCACATCTGTGATCAAGTACAGATGAAATTTGTATGGTTGGTTTTTGTTTGTTTGGGTTTTTTTGAGTCTTATTTGCCACAAAGTCTGGAATACACAATTTGATTATTTGGTTACAGTCTTCACAGGGAAACAAGTGACGACCTGCTCATTTGAAGGAGCAATTTCATAATTTTACAGGTAAAAGTAAACCAGATCTGAATCAGCCTGGAGAGCTCTGCACTTAATTTACTACAGGTTTGGCCCACACCAGCTGAAATAAACAATAACTCAAAAAAGTAAGTTATCTGTGTTGATTTTACTTAGGGAAGTAAGGTGGGAAAGTCCCACTATGACAGAAGACTCACTGGAGAGAAAGGAGCATGGGACAGGAGGTTTTTTGGTGATAGAAACCACAGCTTTTTACTAAGCCCTTGTGTGGACACAGTACTGATTTTTACCTTCATTTACACCAGATTTAGTCAACTATAAATCAGATTAACTTTGTTAGAGATTTTCCATATTTACAAAAACATATCAGCCAGCAGGAAGGATACTTGTCCATGAAGCTCACTTGGGTAAACTCTGTGCTGACAACAGTTCCTGCATGTAAGCCTGGGGTTTAGCAACACTCACAAAGTACATGAAGGCATCTCATGCTATGTAACTGGTTTAGATTAAAGATTTCAGTCACATAAATGGAATGCTTTACTGAAGCAGGCCAGTTCAAGTTATATTACTTCTGTATTAAATTGAAGCAAATGGAATGAACGAATATGGAAGCCAAAAGTCATATTCCCAAACTTATTGCCAGGTTTACATTCAAAATAAAAGTTCTTCAGGTACAACTATGCTATGCACAAATCTTTGCTGCTGCTCTCCCTTGTGGTTTGTTTTTTTGTGTTTGTTTGGTGTTTGTTTGTTTGTTTGGGGGGGGCGTTGTTTGGTTGGTTTATTTGGTTTTGAAGTGATGAAAGAGAAAGAAAAATCATGTAGGAAGAAAAGTCCTTCACCTGAATCAAGTGTCTCAGATCCAGATTTATGCCTATCACTGTGTACCAGAGGTGTTGTCAGTACTGGGCTGAATTCTGCAATTGTGAGCAACTGTGTAATAGAAAGGTGTCCCTGGAAACAGCCACAACATCTTCATTCTACACATTTCATGAAATAAAACCTTGACAAGATTGTAAAGGAAGGTTTTTTTTTAATTAAAATGAAGAACCTAAATAACTTAAATTGTAATGCACTACAAAAAAGCAAGTGATAGTACCAATTTTGCAAGTTGTCTGAAGAGTAGGAAGTTTACCATAAGAAAATGCTCAGGTGATTCTGAGAAATGAGCCTTGTTCCTTAGTAGATGCAAAACAAAAGGACATGAACACCAAATCCTGATCACAAATGATGTATGAACAAGATGCACAAACCAACCCTGAATTTTCCCATAATACACAATGTTCCTTCTTTTCCTGTTGCAAATCTGTTACCAAAAAAGGTGAAAAGCAAGCAAGCAAACAAAGAAGAGAGAAACAGTGTTATATGTTAGGAAAATAGAATTTCCTGGTAGTGACTGATAGAAGTCTTTGAGAATGAGATTGCATAATTATAGTATGAGTAGAATGAAAGCAAACATGATAAATAATGCTGCAGTCTCTTGAAACATGGCCATCAGTGCTTCCTGCAAACACCAAATTCTTGCTTTTGGAAAGGCTTTAATTAGCTATGCGTAGACAATTCCCATGCCATTCTTCTCCAATTAATGATGACCAAACCAATAGGCTCAATATGATATGTACATAGCAGTACTATAGAACTAAGTTATAGCTGCCACTAATTCAAAACTGTAATTCCTTCATCTCGAAGAGCATCAGTGGGAAAACTACATCAGTGAAAGTGCCCAGTTTTTAATCCAGGCAAACTGTATAATAATATCAGTCTGGAAATCTGAGTCACAATGTCCAGGGAAATCAGTTTATTTACTTACTGCCCTCTCTGATCATCAGGATTGTTTGGGCCAAATTTTAGCTTGGTGCTCAGAGTTATCTCCCAGATGACTATAATTAACATCTCAGTCCTTCACTAACAAATACCCCAAGCTCTTCACAACCTAACTTGGACCATGAAGACTGAAGAGGCTTGATACTTCTGAGTGTGAGGGACACACAGGGAAGGGGCGAAGTGATGTGTCTTGAAATCTTCCCTGGAGTGCCACTCCCAGGACCACTAAAGAAAGGATGTGCTCCATTCTTGATCAGCTGTGAGCAACTGCTGACATTCTTCTCTCTCTAATCCCAATGGCAGAGCAGACTGTGACAGAGCAGACTGTGACAGAGCAGACCAGGGACATTTTATTTTTTGATGCATCATGTACAAGAGAGAGATGAAATTAAATGTTCTGTTCACTAAAAGCATGTTCCCAAATTTGATACAAAGTCAGCTGAGTACAGGAAATAATTCTGCAGACCAAGAAATAGCAGCAGTTTGTTTTTTTCCAGTGAGCAGCTTCTTTGAGAGGCTATGTACACGGACAGGCACAGAGACATAGATGAAGAAGGACTCTTACAAAGCTGCAGAGATTCCCATTTTGGGCATACCTCATTTCAGCTAGTATGACCCTGAGGTAGTTATTTTTAAGCAGCTGGAACTCTGGATGACCAGGAGAATGTGATAGGACGTATCATTACAAGACCTTGATTGCTCTTGTCACAGAGGTAGCTGACTGGTAGACAGATAGCTCTACAAACAGGACAACATTAAGAAAAGGATGTAAGGAAGTGTTTTATTTTCATTCCATTGCTTTTAACTAGTATAAATTCTTCAGACATTGAGATGTAAGGAGACAAGGTTCTCATCCTTCTTAATTCTGATTAATGTTCTGCCAGAAGGAAACAATATATTAATTGTTTGTGATCTGGAAAAGGATAAGTCCCTGACTTTGCATATGTTATGAAAACTCAGTCAGATAATGCTGTCTTAAAGGCAGGCTTTAGCACAACTCTCACCAGTGAGATTTCCTGAAGTAAAGAATGATGTGTGGTCATGATTATTTCATCCAGCTTCAAAAAAAAAAGGGTACCTTCTTCTTCAAAGCTGGAGCATAGACTGAAACCACTCCACATGTAAATTCAAGTGTGGGATAAAAATGGAAGATACTTTACTGTAGCATACCCCACATCACCAAATCTTTCTGTGGAAACAGTAAGTCCATTAAAGCAATAATTTAAGAAGTTGAGACTGCATACGCTCAGTGACTGCACTCTGCACAGAGACAATATATGCTCATAATCAGTAACACATTTTCTAACAGCCTCAGCAATGACAGGCTGCCACATGTTGGGGGGGTTGGATTAAAGTCTAGGCAATTCTCAGAGAAATGGAGCTAATCACTTGTGACTATTTTGTTACCTTCACTTCAGAGCTGTTTCTGCAGCATATTTCACTGTATGCTGCTGATGCACGGTAAAGTGGTTAAGCAGGTCCTTTATCCTTCCAGATCTGGACCTTAGCACTTAAATAAATAGTACTGTGGAAAAACCTTTGTTCACACTAGACTACGTCATCCCTTTTCACCTTTGTTTCTCTGCAAGGTCCTGAAGTTTCTAATTCAGGAAACTGTCAACTATACAAACCATATCTATATGAAATTTGCTTCAAAAGCACAGAAGTTGAGTATCCTCTTCCTCTTGAATGCTGATTTCTCCTAGCTGCTGTTCCTGCCCACCAGATCTTGGCCTTGCCCCTTTAAAGAGCATAGGAAGAAGTAAGGATCACAAAAGATGCTCTCTCTCGAACTGTAACCCATCATACATGTAATTTGCTTTAAATAACATGAGAAACTTGTCTAATATATGCATACCCAAAAGCCAGTCATGATGTCTATGGTTTAGAGCAGTATGCCAATATAAATATTACAGTCTAGGAAAGAGGTGAGATAGAAATTCAGTGTGAGATTGCTGTGCACTGGGAAAGTTGCATAATAAATCATGCACAGTACTTTATATCACCTTATCTATTTTAAGCAATATCAATTTCTCAATTGCCAGTTATTTATATTGGTAACATGGAGAAAAAAAACACTTGCATAGTCCCACATATTTGCATGTACAAATGTCTGTAAGTATAAACAGAGATATTTCCATTGGACATACTAAAGCTTCTGAAATTTTTAAAAACATAAATATCTTAGTTCCTGACATGCACATCAGAAAAGCCTAAATGAATGCCAGCTAGTTAAGCTTCACATTTTAGTTGTGATAAAATTCAGTACATTTCATAATAAGATAATTCTTATAAGATTTCATTACAAGATAAAAACTGTCTGTATACTTTAATAAATATGAACAGTCACTTAAGTAGTCTTCTCATTTTCTTTCAAAGTTCCCAAATAATTCAAATGACATATGTCAATAATTCTTTTAATGTAATCATATAAGGAAAACTAAGTAGACGGAAATACATGGTTGTTGACTATAAGATCAAAAGTCCCCAATGAGGCTATTGTGAGCACTCAGTCCATACTGAAATGGGTTTTTATTCTTTCTAATCAGTTTTCTCCATTTTATACAAGATGTGTGCTTTCCATATTAAACTAAATGTGAACTATGTGCATGTTGAGTGATAAGAGTATTGTTTTTGAAAACAGAGTTACAGTAAAATTTCCTACTTCCAAGTTTAAGATCAGGTATTTGAAAACAATAATTATTTTTCTATTAGCAGATCCTAAAGTTATAACTGGAATACAATTTTTATTCAGTCACAGTAGTCCCACTTAAGGCAAAGATATCAGCTATTCTGACTGAAAGCTGAGGCTCTCACTTTTCACAGTTAAAGCACCTGCTTCCTTTCTTAGATTTCTTTGAAGATATAAAACAATAAAAAAAGAATAGGGACTTTTATGCTGCTATTTCTAGTAAGATTTAATTCTTTACTACTCATATTTAAATAATTAGCACAATTCAGATATAGTTATGTTTTTAATGCCTCTAGGAAAGAGGTATTTACACTAAAAAAGTTTTAGATAATTATAATGCAAATAATCAAGAAACCATTAAAAATTGACGTAATTTTCACAGAAAATCAATTTTAGAGTGGACCAGTAATACCAGCTGTTCCACTATTATAGTTTAAGGGATTGATAATGCAACCAAAATTCTTAAAGATTATTTACTCTTTAGATATGTTCATCTGTATAAGTGATTCATAGTTAGCCTATTTTTCATAAGTTTGATTTTCAAAACCGGGCCCTCAGCAATTGCTTGAAGTTTCACTAAGAGTTCTGCTCAGCCCTGCAACACAACCGCCCGCAATGGTGCCACCACTGATAGACTACTGTTTGGATTCTACAGAACAATAGTCCTCATTAAAAGATTTCTTCAGGTCCTGGCCCATCCTTTTACAAGCTTGATAAGCGGGACTACAGTAGTTTGGGAATCTGAGGAACATCCAGAGAAAATCAGGCTTTATAGGATTTAGCTGCATCCTTACATATTGTTGGCTTTCCATTACATATGTTGTTGGTATTTGACAGTTACACACTGTACATAATTAATTTAGCTCTTTTCCTCATAATATACATGACCTGATTGTAATTTTACCAAATGAGATAATTTTTCATAATTATTCATCATATAATTTATGTGAACAAATGTCAGAATATGGTTTGTCTGCACATGCAGAGCTGCATCTTCTGCTATGAATGACTGACCATATAAATCAACTGCCTTGCCCCTTCTTGGGATGCTCTTAGCTTTATAAATGTGAGGAAAGCCAAAAAATATTTCCAAGGCTTTGAAATTTTAAGGGAAGGCAGAGAGCACTTTAAGCTGAAAAAGGTAGCAGGCACAGGAAGTTTAGGACTGCTTATGCTTTTCCTGATATTATCTGCAAAATTCTCCTTTTTCAAAGAATTCTGTTTGATTACACTTATAGACACCAAATTAACAAATAGTTTAGTTTCTTTTGGACACATTAAACTCAATGAAAGTACATGATTTTAAGCATTTCAAAACTCTCAAGCTGCTTTGCAGTGACTAAAATGGCAATGTGTCTCATGCTAAGTCAAAGGAAATATGTGTCTTACTGCCTGATCTGACCTATTTTTAAAACTTCATCTTTTTTCATTGTGCCTCACAGAGATCTTGTTCCTGCATAATGAGATGAGTAGGAAACCCAAATGCAGATAACGGTGGAAAGAGATGCTTTCTATAGCAGGTCCCCTGCCCTCCAGTATTCATGGTGGGTTAGAGGAATCCCACTCAGGGTCTTACTGTGAATTTAGGCAAGTACTTTTCAGAGCTTCCCTCACTCACTGGATTTTATTTCCTTGTAACGTGCTGGTCATGGGTTCAGACCTGACGGAATACAGGTCTGTTTTTTTTACTCTTTAATAACATCCTGAAGGAAGTCCAAGAAGCCGACCTGTACACGAACAGGAGACCTTGCCAGCATTTGTTGATACTGAAGCTTTGTCTGAACTAAGCAACAGGCTTGTGGCTTCTTTCTCACAGTCCCAGGCCCTTGACTACCCACCACAGGGGACTGCTGCAACAGGCCCTGTCTCCCTCCTTGCTTGTTCAGCTTTCCTTCAAGTATAGAACAGGGTATACTGAAGAAATGGTGATTACTGGGAATTTGTCTTAGCATTCAGGCAAGAGCAGCTGGTGTGGAACCCTAATCTGGGGGCCAGGATGCAGGACCCATGGGTAACTTAGCCTAGCTGGAGCTTCCTCTCATCAGCACTGTCAAACTTCCCTTAACCTGAACAGAGACCTCTCAGCAGTAGTTCAGAAAAAATGTCCGAGTATGAAATAATCTGGACTGCAATGAATTCTTCTCTGTTTCTTCCTGAACAGCATTCTTTGTTGAGCTGGCTTGTGTCTTCTGATCTGAACTTTCCACAAAGCAATGGTTAAGAGGGAACAGCATTCATCTTCATAAGTAAAGCTGGGAGCTAACTATCCCCTCACTTTATTTTAAAATAAAGGAGACATTACTAGCATACCTCTCTATTCTGCAAGACTTGCTGTCACTGTCATGCACACCTAACTGGCATGGTGTTACTTCTTTCCATTCCTAATAGCTTGCAGCTGCCGCTGCTGCTTAGGCTGTACAATACAGTCTTTGCTTTGATACAGCACAAAAGGCTTCAAAGTGGAACATGCCGTAGAATTAGGAAGAGTGGATTGGTTTACTTCCATGCATCACAATATTCTCTTGCTTTTTCTACCCCCTTTCCCTTGCATCTTATCAGTCATCCTAGTTCTGCACCGGCACTGTTCTCACTAGCACTGCTGTTGTTCTTTTTTCCTCTTTCAGTCATGCATTGCTCATGCAGCAGGCAGCATTTAGCTTTATGTTTGCATACATCATCACTGTTCTGCATCCCCTTATACCTAAAGAACCTTCCCTGCTTCAACCTAATTTCTAACTTTTTTTTTTCTTTTTTTTCACTCAAATTCCATTCAGTTATAATAGTAGTAGCCATAAATAACTCCCAAAAGCTCCAAGTGGCTTCTCAGACATGTCCATTTCCTTAAATGGCCCTGCAATAAGGAAGAAAAAAAAAAATCTACTCTGCTCAACACCTGAGGAAAAGGGGTGTTTGGAACCTGACATGAGGACAAATAAAGGCAAGCAGTGATAAGTGGGAAAACCTTCTACCAGCTCCTGACTAGCCATGCACTCTTGTGATAACTTCATGCCTCCTATTCCTCCATAGTGTGTGAACAGCCATCCACTGATGCTTCTTGTCCATATGCTGCATTCACTCTGAACTACACACTCTGAACTGCACACTACATCTTTGAGAGATTGGCTAGAGCTTGCAGTGGGATCTTCGAATGTGACAAGATCATTTCATTGATCTCTGGGGTCTTGTCTCTTAAGTAAAAAAGTCCTGGTGTGTTGACTGCCTTGTACCTCCAAAGTACAGTGTTTTGAACTGTGGGATCAGTTCAAAAGGAGATGAGTTTGAACAAAAACAGAGAGCTGGCAAAAGACTGTATCATGGCCAAGCAAAGATCCACTAGAGATTTTTACTTTGCAAACTGGGATGTTATAGGAACACCAGAGTGGGAATGGTGACAGGAAGAGTCCAATGATGGGTCATGGTACAACACAAAGACCTGCAAAGCTGGCAGAAATATCTGCTGTCAGAGAAGCTTGAAATTGCAGCTTGTTGTCTACTGAGGAAAACAGATCCATCAGCAGTTCAGGTGAATGGTCACTGCACAGGAGGACTGCTATGAATCCGTCCTTCATCATCTCCCCTAATCACTTTTACCACTCTGTTTAAGCAGCAGAGTTGTCATTCTGAATGGCTGATGGCAGGGAGAGCTTAAGTTCAAACATAGTCAAGGATTATATTCAGAACTAGGGCTGAGTCCATCACCATCCCTCAGGTGCAACAGAAGGAGCAGATAAACTCTGGTTAGGCAGCAAAAGAACAAGAAGGAGGGAGCACACTGGCCCAGACTCCTCTTCCAGGTATGCAGGGGTATAGAACTGGGTTGCCTTAACTCATCTGTTTCTGTGTCAAAATGCAGAAGCAAAGGGTGCTCCTGCATGAGCCAGTTTAGCCCACTAAACCATCAGAAAAGTAACTAATGGAAAAAATGAACCTTTTTTTTTTGCTATTTTAATGAGCCGATGTGAATCAGCAAAGGGATGAAGTGCAAGAGCAGACAGAGGTCTGCAGCTAGGAGTCAAGTCAGGGAGGAAGGAGCAGGGGAAGGAGGACAGGAAGCAGGGACGGGGCATATGAGATTTCCTCCTTTTGTCTGCAATAAGACATTATGGGTTCAACTGCCTGTGAAACTGCAGCCTTGGGGTGAAACTTTACGCACATTTCAAGCTGATAGAATTGTTCACTGCTGCCAGAAGAAGGAAGTCCTCCCAGCTACAAGGCCCCACCGGTTTTGCTAGATCCTGTCATGCGGTTGCTTGTAACCCATCTATCCACTCCTCCTTTCCTGCAAGTTTTCTTGTGGAAGACTCATTTTCAGAAATCAGATCAGAATGAATTTAGTAACAGAGACTTTCAGAAAGGGGTTGTCATGGAGGAGATGATCTTGTGCATCCAGGGTTAATAATGACTTAATAATTCTGCCTCATTTGCTTTGCATGAAACAGACACACTGAGATGACCAATAAAGGAAAGAATAGGGGAGTCAGCAGGAAACAGGAAGGCATCACTAATAAGAGCAAAAGAAGGTATACTGGTTTTGTAATTTAAATAGAGGCAGAGACCTCACAGTGATGATACAAGGTATTCCTACTATCATACAAACATCACCAAGCTCCTTAGGACATCTTTTTGTTTGTCTTTAAATTTGGGTCTTGTTTTTGCAGTTTGGATATCTGTCTACCTTTCACTGCTTTCCAAGTCTTTATGGTGTAAGTCTGAAAAGCAAAGAAGCATTAGAAACACATCTGCCCCCTACAAGATGCAGTCCATGTCTGTGTGCTTGTTCCTGGTACTGGGCCAGACTCCCTGATGCCACCAAGTTCCCAGGGCAGTCAGGGAGCTGGTTATAGTTTCCTGGTTATCTGAGTCAGCTGCTGCAATGTATATATACCAGATGACAATCAATCCACAAGGGACTGTTCCCCTAGCTAAAAATAGCTGGAGCAGTGAAAAAAGGGGAGTATAAGGGAGGAAAGCTGTCCCAGTGTCTGCACTGAAACGACCAGGTTGCAGCTTGTAGAGCTTTATCATAATTAATAACAAAAGTGATAGGGCTGACAGGCCTCTAATCTTGGCAGCCCTTCAGCATCTGATCAGCCTCATTCAGTATCTTTAAGTAACTCAGATCTAAAGCACTAGAGCAATCAGGCTCCTGTCAGAGGTGAAAGAGGGTGTTTCTGAGTCTGATCAGAATAAAAAGTTTGGCTTCTTGGAATAACGTCAAGCAAACCCACCAACTTCCGAGTATGAAAAGCCCACCACACCCTCAGGGATGAGCTCAAAAGAAAGGATTGCATTGTACTGCCAAGACCCTTGAAAAAAAACACTCCCTTCCCAAGACATGGGGGACAAAGTTTAGGGACATCTGCACATACAGGAGCTTTCTTGCTCACAACCCTCACCAGCACTGGCAATACCTCCTCCTTTACCAGATGGGCAGGATGGTGCTCAGCCAGCACAGGCCACCCCATGGCTCTGGGAGATATCTGCTCCTCCTGATGCCAGACTGGTGCTTTTGCTTTTTCTTCATTTCAGGGTCAGGAGTAGATGTTAAGAAGTTTTATCTCTATTTCATTTAAATACCCGAAGAAAACATGTTTACATTTAAGAATCTTTTTGATAAGGATCTCTGATTTCTTCTTGATCTCTTTTCCCATGTAATTTAGTTCAGTAGAACAACACTCACCATATTCAACTCTTTGAGCCATACAAGTAAATATTTCTAAGCTCTGTCTATACTTTAGATAGTACAAATGGTAATGCTTAGTCTCCAGTGACAATTCTCATTTGGCTATCTGGGCAAGAGAAGCCAATCAAATCATCAAAAGGCTATTAGTTAGAAATTGCAAACTTCCACCTTCTGATTTTGCATTCACTGAAATAGGTTTGTGTGGCCAAAGTTTACTTTGAGCTCTAGTTTCATTATACAATTGTTGTGTAGCATGTAAAAGCTCATTTTCTTCTTTACCATTGTCAAGTTACTGGATGATAGACAAACACTTCACAGCAGTATGGCATGGCCATGTCTCTCACTCTTCATTCCCTGGTAACAGAGCCATTAACTTTCATATTGAGATGCATTTGAATTACAATTATTGCAGGCTTTCTAATCCATAGTCACCTTTAATTTATTGTGTTACACCAGTAGTATTAGCTACAGATTATTTTTATGTATGGCTTTAAAAGTTCTAAACTGGCCAAAGTTAGAATGCCTATTCTGAATAAATTTATGCCTTTTTATAATGTATTCTTACGGAATTACTCATGAAACAGTAATGTGGCTCTTGGGGAACAAAATAAGCATTTTCTAACATGTATTCTCACTACAGAGAAGCTGTTGCCTACAAAAGGTGCAAGAAAGAAATCTGAATAAAGCTGTGGTAAATGAGAAAAACACCTAAGATCTCCTTTGAAAAATGGAAATCTTTAGCTCTGAATGTAGATTCAGGCCTGTGGTCACTTGTAAGCCATCAGAGTCTTGAGGCAGGAGTTATGGCCTGGGTTATGAAGCCAGTCAGGCCAGAAACCTGGACTGGCCTTCTGCCATTAAAGCCTGAAAATACAAGCCAAAATATGTCCTTGTATATGCATTTGAAGTTGGAAATCTCTTTTTCTTCACATATCCTGAAATGTCTGATTTCTATCCAAGATACCAGATAATCCAGGTTTCAGTTTTACGGCAACATTACAACTCATGTCTTTGTACATGTAAGCTACATTACATTAAATATCTTCAGTAATTTAGGCACGAAACAACATACTTTTTCCTCCTTTGAAATAGTGGTATTTCTGCATATATTTCAATCCTATTCTGATTTGAAGGCAAAAAGGTCTTGTTTTCCTCTTGTTTTCAGTTGGCTAGACTGCTCAATTTGTATCCACTTGCCAAAGTTAATATTTGTGCCTAACATGATCATTCAACTATCATATAAGTAGAATGTCATGGCCATTCCTCAGAAAAGCATGAAGTCTGTGGGGAACATCTGCCAACCTATTGCTCCTCCTGCAAGTTGAAGTCTTGATTAGTCAATGGATTTTTCACAGGAAATCAGTGGTACATATGAATTAAAATCCCTGGCATGTATGTTTAAGATTATTTTTATGTGATTTCACTCATAATTCAGACCCCCCTATTTTTTAAAATAGTTTATTATATTCTCTTTTCCTTTTTATTTTCATGTTTTGGTTTACTTTTCACAGGTTTCCAATTTTGTCATGTCTCAAGTAGAAAATAAATACAAAGACTTCTTTGTCCTGCTTTGGAATTGCTCAGATGACTCATTAAGATGAGAGAACACTCGTTTTCCAAGAGAAAAGAAGGCCACATTTTAGTTTTGATGTAAAAATCTCAAAGTGTCATTAATGGTTCTTCCAAGATCCCAAGCAAGAACTATTAACAACATTTTGACATTTTTTCGTTTTCTTTTGACAATTTCCTAGTTAATTGATCATTAAGGCAGAGATCACACTCATGCTCTGTCCTTGTCTCACAGACACAATCTCTCTATGGCACCAGCCCCCCCAAAACACACAGACACACAGACTCACACACACACACAGAGACACATAGAGTCTCTTCAAGGCTCCTTGAGCCCCATAAAGACGCAGGGTGGATGAGTCACCAGCCCTGGGGCAGGAGAAATTGCCCTGCCCTCTGCAAGGGAGCCATTGCATTGCCCAGGGACCTGTCAATGTTCCCTTGCGTGCTCCAGCTGACCCAGTGGGCCAAGCCAGATGCTGCTCTCCAGGGGAAGAACAGCAAAAGCACTTAAACAAGTACGGGAGCAAGAGCTTGAGCCCTGGCCTGTCCCAGCGTCACAGGAGGAGACAACACCCTGGCTTGCAGGGTGCTTCTGCCAATAGTGACCACATGAACCCTCACAGACCAAGGAGGGGAGACAACTATTTTGTACGTCTGGGTGTGGGTTTGCAGCACCTGCCCATCACAGGAGCAAAACTTTAGCTTTTTTCTTGCAGGGTGCAGTCCTTTCTTTCAAGAGGAGGTTATAGTTCCAGTCCCTTTGTGCATCCAGGCTACAGTTTTCAGATTATCCTTCCTGAGGACAGATAAAATTGTTACTATGTCTTCACCAATTTGAAAAAAAAGCTCAGGGATTAACGGCATAAAATGAGCATTCCAGCATTTTTCATTTGCATTGATGTATACTCATGATTTAAAGTTCACAGCCATATAGAGAGCTGTGACAACTGTCATGTTTGAGTGTGGCTGTGGTGCCACTGTCAGCCAAGCTAGCTTGGCAGCAGTTAGGATATGGCCTTGAGTTTTGCATGCATTTGTGTTATTTTTCACATGAATGCTTTCTTTTAGGACTATTTGCAGGTTCACAAAAAATGCACATGAGCATACTTACATAGATAAAAGCCAACATGCACATGTGCATATAATGTAAACTCCCCAAATACCTAAAAAATGTTTCCTTTAAACAACCATCACTACACAGGAACAGTATGAATATAAAATATCCAATTAATGTGTGGTGTGTTTTATCCATTATTGTGGATTTGACAAATAGGTTATTTCTATTGTTTTTGTTAAAACAGCACAAGCCTAATTCTTTGAAGTCTTTTTTTTTTTTTTTTTTTTTTTGGGG
>VWZY01007217.1:310612-337180 GCA_013399075.1 Chloroceryle aenea | reverse complement strand
TTTTTTTAACATTTGGAAGTATCCCTTACAAACAATTGTCTTTTGCAATAACCTTATTTCATATCTTTTTACTACTCAGGGGGATGAATTGCTCATGAAACAGGCAGAATTTAGCTTTATATTTGCATACCCAGTGATGTGGCCAGGTTTCATAATGCTGTGAATACCAAACCATAAAACTGCTTTTCAGAAGCAAATTCATAAATGCACTCATGCATACCTTTTTGAGTTATGAGGTGGCTGCAGATTTGGCAGTGCTGACTTGATGCAGTTTTGACAGGTTAGGTTAAAGGATTAAGTCTAGTCTGTCTTCACTTTGCCCTGGCTCTGACACACTCTAAAAAAAGTTGTAAGCTGGCTCTGTGCCTAGTATGACCTCTACATCTTCTCAGAGTGACAACACTTCCCTTTAAGGCTCTCCAAAGGTCAAGGCAGATAACTTGTTGAGTCTTCCAGATACTTTCTTATCTGTGGCTCTTCCTCCTAACCTCACACGGTGTAAGAAATATGCAAAACTTTAGAGGAGAATAATTCAGGCTTCATAAGGAATATCTTGCATTAGATCAAATATGCCTATCAATCCTTTCTTTACTGTACAATCCTTATTTACAACAAACACCCACGATCCCAGGTCACTAAAATCAGATACATGTTCCATATAAAGAGTTAGCAATTGCCTCAGCTAATTTGCAATTGAAAGCAACTTTCAGGCACTTAAAATGAGAGCGCTGAGGAAATAATGATATGATGATAGAGGAATTCAATGTTACAAAAAGACCTGTAATATTTGTTTAACAACTGTTCACCTTTGGGGAAAAAAAAAATAACGTGAACAAATAATAAGCACAGCCTTTTATTCTGGCATTATGCCAAAGACTTTTACAGAGAAGTATTGGTGTATGCAAGATTCATAGAGGTTAATAGATTTTTAAGACCAGAATATCATCTGGTTTTCTGTATGATTTAGCCATTTAATTTCATCTGATATTGAGTTTAAGAACTTGTGACTGACTGCAAAATATCCTTTAGAGAAAAAAACCCCAACCATTCAGTTTTGATGTAAAAGTTTGAATTTAAAAATAATCATCTTTCTATACATATTGTTATCCCTTTATTTTCTGGTTACTGGAGTGAGTGCTTTTGTATTATGAATTCAAGTGCCCCATTAAAAGGAAACACATTTGGTAGTTAGAGAGCTAAATACAGGGCACATACATCTCCTGGAGCACAATTCTTTAAGACAGACTGCAAACTTTAAGCTTCCTGTAGGTTTGGTTGTAAGGTGGAATTTCCTGTCTGTAAAATCATTACTGTAGCCCTTCCCTGAACACCCTCCAAGCTTTTACTATCTTTTTTTTTTTTTTTAAGACTAGATACAGACTGCATTTTGGTAATGGTGTTACTACCTCTGTGGACAGAGATAATACAGCTCTCTCTCCCTATGTGATGATTCCTTATTTAAAAACCTACAGACTTAAAATAATTCTTTTGGGTGAAGCACCAAATGAGAACATATTTCCATTGAAGAAGTATTAATGCCTTTGCAGGCTCAGTGCTTCTTAAAGTATAGTTTAGTTATATTAAAATGCATGCTATTTCTTCCCAGTTTACTAAATGATGCAGAGGATTCTGCACAAATGACCTGTCATCATGATGTTTTTACCATTCCATCTGTTTTTGTGGCACCTGAAAACCTTATCAACAATTATTTTATATTTTCTTTTGTGCTTTGGCCAATGATTTATGGCTGCACTGGAGCAAGAACTGGTCTGTGTGAGATGTCAGTGGAAACATACTTGATTATGATTCTCTGGCAATTACTCTGTTGGATATTTATCATTCATATATCACTGTATTCATATCATGAGAAATTTGCATGGTAACATGGAAAATTGTACAGACATTCAGCCTGATCAGGCTAATAAAGATACCTTTAATCAGCCCGTCATCTTTTAAGAAAGGAAATGAGGCCAACAAGAACCATTTTATATTAAAAAAAAAAAAAAGTCAACTGAAATTAATTATATTCTCATCCTTTATATTTCATATCAGTTATTCCATTATTTGGGCAGACCCAGTGTCATTTTTACAGGTCTATTCTAATGATTGTTCTAAAGTATAAGTTTACTTCTTCAGAACATCCCTGCCATTTTGAAATTTAAAAATGTTGCCAGGAGCAGCTCTCACAATTACTTCAAAATTCTTGGATTCAAGAGATCAAGACTACGTTTCTTTGTTAAAAGGGCCTTATTATAGTTGTCTAAATTGCTTCTGAAGCCTGTTTAACTCTAGAATTGCAAAAGATTTTGTCACCACTTTTTTCTGTTAAAAAGCGCATCAACTTAGATGAACCTATCAGAGCCTATTTAATTTAAACTAAACCAAATAAGAAGTTATAAACACAGTTGCCAACTTAGAACATAGCTATAAGCTAAATTATTGACATATAGAATTCCCAGTGTATTTTTTTGAAGTTCCAAATGAGTGACCTCAGTCTCAGGTCAGCTTGGGGATGGTTTTCCATCCCTTTTCAGAAGAATTGCAAGCAGGAGAGGGGGGAGAAAACATCTCCCTTTCCCTTCCCCTCTCCTTTGCCTCTCCTCCCTTCCCCTCCTCTCCTCCAAAGACAATGGGTGTGTCATGGGCTGGAAGAGTATGTGGGGTACAAGAAGGTACTGGCCAGAGCAGGGTGCTGAGACAAGAACACGCCTGTCTGCTTTTAGGGCAGGGACACCTGTGTGCCAGGCTCCCAGTGAATCTGGGAACTGTACTACCACCACTTGCTTCTTAGCACGGCGTGAGCCCAGAATGCACAATATATGCAAATTCAACTTCTTGCCCTTTCTGTTTGTGTTTATCCTTGCATATAAGGATAAATGCATTTAATTATTTTCTTCTACCTCCATTAATAAAAACAGGCCCTTATTACTTTTTCATAACAAAACATGTGGTTTGTCATCTCTGGCAGCACAGTCAAACCAGGACATGTGTGAAAAGGCAAACCAAGGCACTCCAGTGGTTTTGTCATGGCACCCTGCCCTATGTGAGCATATGTATCAAACATAGTACCATATGCAGACTGTCCTCACCGTGTGGAGTGCTTCCTTGAGTTCCTTGTATAGTCACTACCTAGCAGATAAGAAGACGTTTAGCACTGAGGTTCAATACCACATTTTCTGCTCTTCAGTCTATACCAAGAAAGATGAAGAGCGTGAGATTTATATTTTCTTTTTAAAGACCCTACACATCCTTAAAGCTAATTTTCCTATGGACCTGAATAACAATTTGATGAACTCTGACTGTGGTTCTGGAGTGGTTTTAAGCAGGCCAATTCCTACACAGAGTTATTATCCAGTGTGCATTGCTGAGTGTAAAGAGGACAATGGTTCAACAAGGAATAGAAACGAATTTCATGTTTTAACATTAAAGAGAGTAAAGAAGATCATGTATTAATTAAATAAAAGACTAAACAGGACAAACCTTTGGAACAACAGACATAACATTTAAGAATAAAATCAACATGGCAGGGTAAAGGTCGGAGAAGATCAAGTAAGACGCTAATAGTTGTGCTTTTTCCATTTTCTTATCGATCAATATTATGTTTTTCCCAGTGAAAATGCAACAGCAGAGTTATTGCTGACCTTTTCCTCACCCTTCCATTGTGTATAAAATCACAGCAAAATAACAAACAACTTCATAAGCTGCAGTTTTTTGAGCCAAAAAGCTTATGTCCAGAAAATAATTGTTTAAAACATGCAGAGAAAAAACATTCTGTAGTAAAAAGTAATCTACTTCTCTCCTAATTATACATGTGAAAAACTTTGTGCCAGCTTCAAAGTCAATACTTACACATCTTTTTTGGAAAATTCAGCAATAAACTTTGTTAACATTTGAAATAATTGACAGGTAAAATACACTGTCTGTAACAAGAATAGGAATCCAGTATATATTTCAATAAGGAATAAAACTGGACATGAACATTTCAGTTGTTATAATATTTTTCCAGTTATAATATTTTTTTCCATTTTGAGTTTCTTCTTTTTCATTTTAATGCACCATGTATCAAAATTGTATATATTAATAACTATTACTCATGTTGCCATTTTAAAAACTAAGAAAGAGCTTTTGTAAGAACTTTACAACATTACTTACTAATAAGGACATGGATGGCCGCAGTGAGCGATTCAATAAGAAAATGGTGTTTTCTGTTCCAGCAAAATGATGCTTTCCATTTTCTGCCACTGCCACCAGGAAGAATGACACAGAAACTGAGGCAAAGAGAATAAGAAAATTAAAAAAAAAAAAAAAGGAAACAAATAATGTACAGTGATTTCACTGATTCCAGATGTATTTTTATTTTGATCAGTTGATATTAGGAGCAGAATAAAAGTTTATATATGAAAAGCTAAACTGATTCATCATTGTGAGTGTCGGCGTAAAACAGAGATCTTATGATATACCACAAAGAAATGCACTTTGAAGTGAAGGAAGAAATGTTTATATTTTTCTACTGTAAATAGTATTTGCAGATCCATGTAGTAGAGAAAATAAAAAATAGCTAACTCATTTATTGAAAAATATTCACTGTTGTCCTTTAAAAAATATATACTAAAACACCATCAGAAGTTAATAGCTGTCTAGTGAAAAGTTTATTGCCATTTCAAATGTGCATGTAGTGAATATATAATTGCTTTACATACAAATTAGAAAATCACAGGATTCCCTGCACAGAAGTTTAGCTTGATAAACTGTATGGTCTGGTGCTCAATGATACAATAAGGATATGTTTTCTTGCAGAATATTATACGCTCACTAGATGTCCCTTTATGCGACATACAGGGTGTGGTGACTTTTGTAGACAAAGGAAGCCTCTTTGTCTTCATAACATTTAATGCTGTTTCTCCTATTAAAACTACCAAAGAATAGAAGCATATAAGGTAACTGGACCATCCATGAAGAACTACGTATTACACCTCAGATTTCAAAATTTGAACACTGGCTACAAAACCTATCTGCATGAGTATGATTGAAAAAGGACCTCACTGCATTTCAGGAGTATCTCAAAATGCAAATGGCAGATGCAGAGTCCCCAGTTGCATTATTTATTATTGTCTCATAATTCATTTAATGATGTAATTGCTTTACGTGCCCGAGTCATCATTTGTGAATATCTGAGTGTAGTGACATAGAAACTAACCTAATAAAATGTCACTATCATGCTTTCCTGTGCCGTAGCAATTAATGTATGCAGCTCTCCCTTGCTATCCTCCTGTTCACTATCTGTCCCTTCTGCACTAAAATGAAACTAGTGCTGCCTGAAAACAACCTCCAGCAAGAGAAAGGGTGTTTTCTAATTATTAGCCCAGCAGTTATTCCTTTGAAACACTAGAAACATACTAGAAACTCACTGGAACTCTACAACTCCAGACTGGTTCCAGCAAGATTTGTGCAAAAAAGAAGATACCTGAATAGGATAAAATACTGTGATGGAGACATGGGAAAATGCAGAAACTTCCATACTCCTTTTCTGCCATTTCTTGCTTCAGAGTTACTGCTTCAACCCCATTTTTCCATATTTTTAACAATTACTGGTACCCCACCAACAATCCAAACGAATTGAATAGCGCATCACAATCCTCTGCGGAGATGCTGGCTTTGTGGAGGGTATTACTGTTTGGATTATCAGATTCCCAATGTAAATACTTCTCATTGTCAGGCTTCATGGTGGTTCCAAATTTATTTTTTTTTCTTCACAAAGGTTACTGTTTAGGGACATTCCTCCTGGGTTTTGGAATAAGCACACTTCTCTTTCTACTGACCAAGACACACACAGAGGTATTTTCATAGCAAGGAACAGCAATATTTCTATTGCAGTAGAGGACCTCTGCGTGCTGTAAGACTGCATGGGTTGTATCTCACTTCGCTTCCTCTCCCTTGCATCTTCTCATATCTTTTGGAGGGGTTATAATTTCCATTCCCTTTCCTCTTTATTCCAGTTTCCTCATGCAAGTCCCATCTTTGTTCCTATGCTCTTCTCATTCTGCGTGATTGCCTCTCAAGTTGTCATTTTTTTTTATCCATCCTCCACTTTTTCCCACAGCTTGCCATAAATTTATAACAAATGTGGTGATACACAGCTAATTTTAAAAGTATCTCTAACTTGTGGGTTGCGCATTTTCCCTTATTCAGATAGTTTGTTATCTCCCATAATTTCCTGTGGGACTCAGCCTCAGGAAGGTCTCTTTGGCAGCAGCTGCAGTTTCCCTACACTTTTTTGGTGACACTGTAGATCTCGACTGCCTGGCTAAAGATGTCTTTTATTTCTGCCTCAAAGGAGTCTTGGAAATGCAACTGCATTTGAGGCCTGTGCATAAGAAGCTGGACAGATAATACAAAGGAGAAAATGTTTGGGGTTTTCGAAGTGGAAGAAAAACATAGGAAAAAGAAAACTTCTGTTGCCATATATTTGAGAAACAGACCCTCAGTCACAATGGCACAGATAGGAAAAGTATGCACAAGGCTTGTTTGTTCTCTGTATATTTCAAAGATGTGACAGCTGGACAGTATATCCAGAAGTCCTCACTGGACATGGACAGTAATCACAGAACTGGTCTTTGGTGACAGGACAGGGCAAGGGAGAGCATCACTTGAGCATGTGAAGCTGGGCCAGGTGACCACAGATCAGAGTAGACTCAGCTGGAAGAAACCATCTCACTTTCAATACTCATTTTTCTCCCTGCAGATTAATTAGATTTATGAATACAGCAGAAGGGGAAATGAGGACTGTGCTGTTAAAGAGTCTTGCCCCTAAACTATCATTTTGCTAAGTGGCCCTGCAATAGATTTCCACATTTGATTTTTTATTTTTTTTTTCTCTCTGTATTTTTTGTGTAATTTATAGTTAGGTGGGTTTTTGTTTCTCCAAGAGATGTATAAGATTTTACATTTTCATGGAATTTCTACCACTTGACAGAGAAATGCCTGCCTACAAAGATCACTAGGAGATTTAAATTCCCCAAATACTGAAGTGAATACGGACCCTGAAACAAGCACTTTATTTTGAAAAGAATCTCTAGAAATAATTCACAAGTCTTATCTCTTATTATTGCTGGTAGTTTCTGCCAGAAGGGCTAATGTTTGGAAGAGGAAAGTTACAAATCTCGTATTTAAACCTCAAGAATAAAGAATAAAAATTCATATCCTGAGGAAAAAAAAAAGTGCATTTTCTAAGAACAGAAAATGCAATGTAGCTGTTTGTGGACAAAAAATCTAGCACAGTTGCTGTACGCCCATCAATCAGTGGCTGAGATGAACCCATTTGTAAAAGTTAATAGAGCAAAGTATAATGAAAGACAAATTGGTGTTATTAGTCTAAAGTTTATGGTTCAATTAAACTAATAATATGCAGTAAAGCAAAAAGAATAATTAGAAATTATGATAAATATACATGAGTTTGTAAAAAAATGATAAAGTTTACACATTTTGTTCTTTTTTTTTATATACTATCTTTTTGATAGCTTTATATACAGTTGCCTTGGGGCATACAAGAAAACTGTAACAGTAAGATTTAAAACAGATAATTACTTGAAACCAAACAGTATTAACTATGCAATGTAAAATTTACAGTGGGAATTATCCTGAGAGATGAACCAATTTGAGATTTAAAAAAATAAAAGGACATTATAAATTGGTTTTATGAAATTACTTGTTTATCAGCTTTGTAAATAGAAAAAATATAAATATTTTATACCTAAGGATTACTATTCTGTTCTCTGAACCCTCTAATAATTACAAAATATGTGCAATGAACTGATGTTATCTAGCACAAACCAAACCTTTTATATTTTCAATACTTATTTCTGGAAATGTATGAAAGAAAAAGGGTCCTTGTCACTTGGCTAGTGTTCAGTGCTGTTCCTCTCCTCCTTTCAGCACGGTATCAGGAAGACCAAGGAAACTTGTACCCTCTTTTCACTAGAAAACTAGGTAGAGACATAAGAAGCCAGGCCAAGAGACTTGCTTACTGTTTAAACTGGCTTCTTCCCTAACCCTTTTCAGAAGTGTCCATAGAACTCATGTGATCCTACCAAGCCTATCAAGCTTTCCAACAAGGCATGGCTCTGTCAGCCAGTAGCTTGTTAGTCTGGGAATGCAGTGTTTGGTTCTGCAAGCCAATGCTTTCCTTGGTTCAGGAAAATGCTTATTACTTACATATTCATATCTTTGTTGAGAGGGCAGACTGGGTGCTATGGTCACGAGCACGGACTGCACAGACATGGCTGGAATCAGCATCAGAGAGTGAAACTGTATAAACATCAGCCCAATCCACGTTAAATTTGGCCTCTCAACCTCCAAGTTTACAACACAACTTTTTAAAATTTGTTCTTTTTAAAAAGGTTCTTGGGATGCCACAATGTATTTTGACCATTGAAAGACGGATGGGGAGTTTGCATGAGACTCAAATCCTACAAGAAATAACTCCAACTTTAAAATTGACATTTACTCTAGATCTGACCCAGTGTGCATTTGGTGGGACAACAGGCTTTCTTCTGTCTGACTGGGAAAGCACAACATTGGAAAGCTGCAGCAGAAAGGAAAGTGGAAAATAAGACAGTAAAAATTTCAGGTTCGTAAGAAGACAGAGTTCAGTTTTGAAATGTGGTGTGAACATTCCTGTGGGATTTTGTTAAACACACAAAGAAACTAAAGAGAATTTAACAACAGAAAATAATTAAACTAAGTTAAAAAAAGAAACAAAAAAAAACCCAAACAAACAAACAAACAAAACCCACAACAAACAACAACAACAACAAAAAAACCCAAAACCAAACAAAACCGCAACCGACCAGCCAACAAACCAACCAACCAACCAAGAACAAACTATTAATTAAAAATTTTCTGGAAAAAAAACCCCAAACAAACAAGAAAGGCCAAGCCTACTCAACAAGATATTTTTGGCATCTTTTATAGGTTTTGAGCAAAGAAGGGACCATCATATCATATCATTTTCTTGGGGAAGCTAAATTTCACACATCCTTAATCAGTCAAATACCTTCGCTTAAGCCCCCGGGCTGTGATATTTCAGTCAGTCAAAGGCAAAGGACAGCAGAGACCAAGACACAGGATGGGAATCTGGTTAGATGTGTACTCAACAAATGCTCCATTAGCTTCAAAGAAAAGAAATGGGTTTGCATTTCAAGAAATGATGACTGGCTTCAGTAGGATCTTTGGATGATTTTGTCAACAAGATTGTAATCCTCTACTGTCAGAAATTTTTTCCACTATGAAATCCCTGTTGACAGTGATCAAGTAACATCTTGATCTTCTTTTCAAAAAAGCTGAGAAAGATGAGCTCTGAAAACCTTATACCATAGGGCTCAGATATTTTGATCACTCATAGTAAAATATTTTGAAAGGGAATGTCCTGAAAAAATGTTCACACCTGCCCCTTCACCCCCACCACAAAAAAAAAACCACAAAAACCCACAACAAAACAACCCCAACCGTAAATAAATAAAAAATAATTTAAAAAACCCACCACAACATAATTTCCATTAAAATCACTTTAGACTAGATACTTTTTGCCACTCTGTAACCATTGAGCATTTCCTTTTTTTTGTCCTTTAGCTGGTTAAATTAACTGCAGAAACTTGATCCTTACTTATATGCAGAAACTCTGTGGCGTTTGGGTTTTTTTTTGTATTTTTGTAATTTGAAATTTTGTAGCAGATTGCTTAGGCAAAGTTATTTCAGCCTACAAAATAACACTTTCCTGCTGCAATTATTGTTTCACATATTGTATCACTCAAACCTCTAATTTCCATCTGTGATTGATTACTTAAATATGAGAAGATGTTTGTAAATTTTCCCCCTTTTTATTACTTGAAAGAATCAAATTTACAAAGGGTTTACAGCAATAATTTCAATTAGAACTGAGTAAATACTCTCTACCCAACAGTTCAGGAAATGTATTATTATCTTTCTTCTTGCTAACTCTCTGGGGAAAGATCCTCAAATAAAACTGATCTGCTGATAGCAAGAGTTGTTCTTCCCCTTCTTCCCACATACATAGAGTTTACAGACTATACACAGTTCCCTGGAATATTTACTATTCAAAACCCAAAGTATTTTTGAATGTTCTCACTAATTTTCATAACTGTATCATTATCTTGAATTGACTGAACACAACAGTCAGTGAGGCATGCGCAACCTGAAACCCCATGGCAGGCAAACCTTGAACAGCTTTTCCTTCTTTCTATTTGCTACACAAGCACAGCAGTAGAGCTTGAGAAGCATTTATTTGAGATTACACTTGTCATTCTCTCTAATACAAGGCAAACCACTTTTCATGCCAGCCTTGGTCTAAGGGATGATGGTCACTTTGGATACCACAGTGAGAAAGAAAAGGAAGAAGGGAAAGCGATTCCTTTGTCTTCTTAGGCTTGGACAACACAGAAAATGCTGCCTTGACCATACATAGCTAAAAAAATGATCCTTCTCCCCACACTGTCACTCCATTGCTGCCCTCACTTATATTCCTTTACGATGTCATCAGTGCTCCCACTTACTCAAGCTAGAGGGGATCACCTTTATGGGAGAAACACTAAACATAGTGCAGAGGTAAGGATAATGTGAGCAACAGACATGTAGGAAGGGGAAAATTGAGCCTTGTGAGAAGGAGTGTCCCTGAAACAGAATTTTTCCTGCAGGAAGCACTGGCTGCAGTCTTGCTCTGAATTCATTCATTTTAATGAGATTTTGGTTCTGCCTTGGAAATTGTCTTCCCTTTCCCAAGATTCTTACTGGAGAAACCAAGTACCACGTCAAGATCAGGCCTGGAGAGCCCTTGTTAAAATAATTTAGCTAGTAGAAAATTAAATGGATGGGAGAAGAGTTTAAGTTTTCCTATTGTCAACTATAGTTGTCAAAACATTGGCAGAGAGCATTTGTGGAAGTAGGTAAAAGCTTTCTGAATTGTAAACTTTTGTTTTCAGTTAAGTGATTCCAAATTAAAATCTTCAACACCTTGTTCATTTGAGATAGCAGAGGCACACCCATCAATCAGCCTGGAAGCACCTGAAGGTCCACGGGCATCTCATTCACCTCTCTATCCCCACTGCTCATCAGCTCTAAGAAAGCCCCCAGGACTTTTTGGGGGGATCTCTGAGAGGCCTGAAGCTGCTATATGGTGGAGTTCCTCCACCAAATTTGTGCAGGGCCAGGTGCACTTTCTGTTTGCACAGCAGGGACAGTGCTCACTGGTAGTGGGAGAGACCAGGGCTCACTTGATGGCTTTCCCTCAACTACCAGGAAGCTTCCTAAATGCCAGACTCAGGGCTAATCTGGAGCAAAATCAGCCTGACCTCCTCCTGTCTGTAGAAAGGGTCAACATTTGAATGGTGGCACCATTAGATCTGAATTAAGACTCTGAAAAGGAGGTGTGACAACCTAGCCTAGGAGTAAGAGCACTTGGTGGGCAGAAAGGATCTCCTGTAGTATATTTAACATCTGTTTGATGATTTAAAGTGTTTATTCAAGCAGAAACCACAACTTCCCCCTCCTTGCAGAGTGCTGCAGCTCACAGACCCAGGAATATGCCTGAGTCTTCACCTACCTTTTCCAGAAGACTACTTTTCTGTACAATTCAAAGCACTAGAGCATAAATGGGGAGGTGTGGGTTGTGCTACTCTCTGCTCAAGGGACACCACAGCTTCCTGCTGAGGCCTTTCAGGTGCCAACTTGGATTTTCTATAGGCAGAGGAAGGGCTTCACACCAGGTGCCCTAAAGACTTGATCACCAGTCATGCCAGCAACTGTCAGAAACTCCTAGCTTCAGCTAGATGAAAAGGAGTGTTTGATGGGTAAAGAGAACCACAGCACATTTCCACAGCCTTTCCAGGTGGACGCCCCTGGCAGGTCCCTGCTCTGTGCTTTGGCTGCTCAGAATCCCCCTCTGCGGCACGTGCCCTTCCTGCTGGTCACGCAGGGTGCTCAGGGACCTGCCCAAACTACAATACAGTTACAAACTATAGCTGTGGCATGTAACTGCTCAGGACTGCATTGAAGAAACCGAATTTCAGCCAACGCTGAAATGCTTTCCAGCCTCATAAAGGCAGATGTTGCTTTCCCAACTGGCAAGTATCCTGATGCCTGTGGGAAGAAGCCTGCATAAACACCGTGGCCTTGTACTTCTGAAGCAGCCACGAATCGACATCAGCTGAGGAAATGGTGGGTATGCCTTGAAGCTGGACATAAAAAAATAATCTTCACGTTGTTCTGCACTTCATTTCTTTTCTGCATTTCAGCCAGAACCTGAGTCCATATGTCTTTTCAAAGGAAGCACAAATAATTTTCCCACTTGAATTTGTTTGCCATTGTAGTGACACTATTTTACAGCACACCAAGAATTTCCTGTGTTTTTTTTTTTTAAATACTATAACAATACCTCAGTTTTAATTACTTGAACAAAAGGGTTTCAAGTCCGTCAGAGTGCCTTTCAAGGCCTGCAAAGATATTAACTGATTCCATAACCAATTACCTACATTTTCCTTTACTTATTGCAAATGTGACCTTTTGTTAGAATTTGATTGCAAGTTTCCTGCTGTGAGTATATAACTATCTGTGTGTCTGAGAATGGCTACCCTCCACTCATGTGATGACTGCTGTTAATTTTAATACACTTTGATGGCTGGAGAACAAATAAGTGTCTGTGACACAGAGCAGAGACATTTGAAGGTGGATAAACTACCACTTTAATGAGTAGAAATCAGCAAGTAAAGGGGCCTTCCAGTGACAAACCAGAAGACCTTCAACCTAAGCAAACCAAAATAAAGGGATTAAAAAAACCCTATATTTTCTGTAGAGGTAGAATAACAAAGCACTCCATAAAAAAAATGATTCAAAATAGAGGAAAGATGTAAATACATAAATAAATGGTCTCAAGAGATAAGCTATTATATAAATGAAATTATGTAGGAGAAAATAGTCCAGAGAAGCTATTGCAGTTGTCTGGTTTTATTACCTGTTGATAGTAATTCTCAGAGATACCAAGATAGAGAAAAAGAAAAAAAGAAAAAAGGTTTGCAAACCTGCTTCCACAATATTGGAATTGGAATTGTGCTACTGTTGTTTGTTGTTGTTTTGGGGTTTGGTTTTTTTTTTGTTTCTTGTTTGTTTGTTTGTTTCTTTGCTTTGACTCCAAAGACAATCCTCAGGCTAAAATTCTGCTTCTGAAGAAAAATCTACTTACAGATTTGTTGGAGTCCAGAGGAGACCAAGAATGAAAATTAGGAAGCTGAAAGGATTCTCTTGCAAGACAAGATTAAAATAAGTTACTTACCCTGACTAAGTAATGACCAAGGTGAAACATATTAGTTCTTTATAAATATTTAAATAGTATGAATCCTTAAGAGTGAGAGGAATTAATTAACAATAGGTAAAGGAGTACTGAGATATTAGAAAGGTTGTAAACTGTCTAAAAATATGTAGACTGGATTATTTATTGTACAGGAAAAAATAAAAATACTTCAAATAAAATAAAAAAAATATACCTGCTTATGTAAAATGATATCAGAATAAAGTTTGTCTCTTGAAGATAAATTCTTTTCTTTACTGTTATTTCCACTAAAAATGCACAATTACACAGAAATGTTTCATTATGCAAAACTAGGACACAAAAGAGAAAAGTCTTTCACCGGGGTCTTTTTTTCTTCCTTTTCCAGCTTTCCTCCACAGTTTGTGGTCATGTTCTGAAACCCAAATACTGAATTCTTATCACTAGTGGAAGAGTTTGTGGAGCACAGCAACATGTCTGATTACATGTAAAAAAGGAGTAACAAGCAGAAAGTATTGTCCAAATGTATTTTTTCCTACTCAGTCACTGTTGAATGTTACCCCAAGTTGATGAAATGATCAAATATTAGCCTACAGAATTATCTTTCCTTATGTTCCCAATCACTGATTAGTATAATTTATTTTCAGGGAAAACAAAACAAAACAAAACAAAACACAGAACAAAACCAGAAACAAAAGCAAACAAACAAAACAACCCACCATTTTTTATCTTGTTAGCCCCAGAAAGAAATCCCATCTTCACAGTAATCTACCACTTTCCTGGACATATTTTATGGAAAAAATTATATTTGTATGAGGACTTAGGGCCCTCCACATCATTTCAGTTTCACAGCCTACAGTTGACTTGTTTTCTGTTATGACTGTTAATTAAATAAGCAGAGGAGGGGCATTGCCTTAGTTTAAGATGCAAAATAGTCCCCATTATAAAAGCCTGTTTCAGTAATAGTAAATTCTGCCCATCTCTTAACATTTCAGTCTGAAATTGCCCATACAGAGTCAGACAGCTTTATCCAAGTTGCTGGAAGAGAGAATTTCAGCAAAGATAACACAGCTGATTTCAAGAGTCAGATAAACAAAATTACCATCCTGCTTATTTCAGCTCCTCTATTTGGCACAGTGTCAGAGGACACTCTGTCGTAGTTTACATTCTTCTCAGGAGGCAGGAAAAAGCTCTTGGTCTGCCTCCATCATCACTAGTTCATCCTTGCTAAGGTTAAAATTTAATGGTCACTTGATGGTCACAACCACAGGTTTCCAGATATTGCTCTGTTGGCGCACACCATCCAGAGAGTCACACAAAACTGAAGGTGCCTCTCTCCTTTTTTTGTTTCTGTCTAGGTTACTGGGAAAAGGCTGTCCTTGTCCCATTACCTGAGGAGCTCCATGGCTGGTAGGTAACTGGCCTCAGTCTCTTCTAATGTCAAAAACCTGTCATGATGCAGCTACCAGCTCACACCAAACTCTTTTAATCCACCATTATTATCTTGCCAACTAGTCAGTGAGCTTTCTAAGCCTTCTGCCTTGCCCATAGGTTCTCTGCTAGCAGTAAAGTTCTGTATCAGAAAATGTTTCTTCAAGATATTAATAAAAATTTTCTTTCCTTTAGTGCACCAGACTGGGGCCCTTTAGGTAGCTGGTGCACACACGGTTATTTGCAAAAGAAAGGCAGTTTCTAAAGCAGTGCTGTAATGGCAAGAGCATGAGGGGAGGCAGCCTTTGAGCTGTCAGAGCTATGCTGATTGTAGGACAGCAGCTGGGTGAAAGCTAGTTGCCAGGCTTGGCCTTTTACTATAGTGCAACTATGTGACACACTATATAGCATTTTGGAATACAAACTGACACATAAGAGTTGGGAATGATCCTGAGGAGGATGAGCAAGGTTCATGCCTAGCAATAGTCTCAGACTGGAACTAGCTCATCAGCCAACAGACATAGTCACAAGAGATCTGGCACCCAAGACCAAAGGCTCGGATGAGCATTTCCAAGAGGAATGACTGGTAACAAGTAGTTCCACACAAATTCTTAAAAAATCAATGCTGAATCCATGTTCACACTGAAGAGAAACTACCCATCAAATAGAGCACTTTGTAGAACATTGGCCACAAAAAGGTTCAGTCACTCTTGGCTTTTTGTATCAGTGTGACCTGTGATTTTTTTTTAATTTATTTTTTCTTTCTGGTTCTCAGTAAGTATTACTAAAGGTAAGTATTACTAAAGGAAGCAGGAGGGAGGAAGTACTTATAATACAATGGAATTTTTTGGGTTTTGTTTGTTTGTTGTGTTTGTTTGTGTTTGGTTTTGTTTTGGTTTGTGATAGAATGTTATTCATAGCCAGATGTATGCCACTCAAGGTCACGAATCCTAGACTGTGAAATCCAATGAAATAGCAAATCTTACAAAATCAGCTTATAATAAGGGAAAAGAGCATTTCAAATATAGGGCAATCAAGTTGCATTATAAATCAGAATAATACAAGATGCAAAGCTGCATGTCTTTGAGAACTGAAACTGCTTGCTATTGGCACACACTGTGTTTACACAACATGTTGCAGAATGTCTCTGATCTGTATCTTTCCCCATTATCTTATTCCTTGTCTTGGTTTTGTGTTATTATTTTCCAATAGGAAGTTGTTTATACATATCAGTCTTTCTTGATCTCTTAGAACTGAATTTGCCATAAAGTTTTTTTTTCTTTTTTACTACATCATAACCTCCTAAAATTAATTACAAAAATATCAATAAAACCTTTAAGGAAAACACTAATAGCAAAGAAAATGATGTTATTTCCAATACACATCTATTAAAATGCAGTCAGTCTTTACAAACCACATCTTAAAAGTTGTATGGTAGACTGCGCAAGTTTCTCTATGAGCAATAAAAAGGAAAGTGAGGTGCTTTGTATCAGTGAAAAAAGCTACAAGACGACAGGGGTTTTCAAATTGATTTATTTTTTGCTTCTTTCTCTGCAACAACAGAACAATTTTTAGATAGACTGTCACATTAGTAGCCACTGGTCTTGCTGGTGAAGCAGAATGACAAGAGGAATTGCACTGCTTTCGGAGGCTAGAGATATCCTGTGTGCAAGAGGGATGGGATGGATTCAGTTGCCTAAACATTGCCACCTCATGCTTTCTGAGATGCCCTGGGGTAGGACAACATCTGCGTGGCTCTGGCAGGTCAGAAGTAAGACTTCAGGGAGATCCACTGCCTTGCAAAGCAGCAAGTGGAGGCCAGGCAGGCTTAAAATATCAGAGCCAGTAACAAAAGTGATACTTGACACTCCTGTTTAGGCAATTGAATCTTCCTCTCATCCTTGAGTGTTCATTAGCTTGACCTCCTTGGAGTGCCTGGGGCTGTAGATCAACTCTCACTCCATTCCTAATAGAAAATGGATTTTCTCCAAAGATTTCATTGAAATTGAACTTTGCACCCCAAGTTTTTGATTCCTCAGTTATTCATCTGGGAAAGGATTTAAAACATTTTCTGTTTCCTTTCTTCCTCTTCAGGAGTTCAGAGAAATTATGAGATGCATTAGCTGGGTCTTCACATCTCATTTTTGGCCATCATGGTGGAACTCGAGGGAACCCTTCCTGGAGGTTTGCTAACAATTTTCAATCTCTTTTTTAATTAAATGCCTAAGATTCATGATCTCTCACAAAATAAACAAAAGCTACTGAAATCTTTTCTATCATCACATTGTTCAGTGGTAAGTGCTCTCATTTAGAGGGTGAAAGATCTTTTCTGAGCTACCTATTAATTTGGAAACAAGGAGCTCAACTCAGTTCTACTGACCAGGAGACTGCCTGCAGCAGAAAGCCATTGAAGAATTGCAGGTGCCGCCTTCTCAGGCTTGACAGAGCTGTTCCATCTCATGTTAATAATTAAATATTCATTGGAGCATGGACCAGAACTTGACTCTCCCACTTCCCAGGTGATATCCCTAATTACATGCCTATGTCATCAATCTCTGTCTGTGCTATAATGAATTGTCATTATTTGTATATACTGGAAGAGTTTTAACAGGAGACAGCTCCCCTCCCTCTTTTCCTCCCCTCTGAATATCTGACAGACAAGAGGTTGCAGCACTCTTTCTGGCACAGATGAAGAGCTGGGTTCAAGTCTTTCCTCTGAATTACACAGCATAATGAATCTGAGAAGAAGTGCATGGACAATAGTCACAGTCACTGCAAGGTACTCCTTGAAGACTCTTCCTTTGGCTAAGCTGGGCGTGACTGAGTCTGGTAGGAATTCAACTGAGGTCATTATGAAGAGGGATCCTGACCAGGTATGGTGTTGGTACATGTTTATGCATGGCTACTAGCCACTCAACTAGGGTTTTAACTGTCTTGCTAGTTCCTTATGACTAGGGCTATTCACCAAAAGGAACACACTGATGCTTAAGTCTCTTTGCACATCTAGACCTTGTTATCTACAGGATTACCTGCAGAGGTGTACATTACTTCAGATAGTTTTCTAATGAAAGACAGTATCAATAATCAATATACTGCCTCTGTGGTCCTCTCCCTTCAGGTGTCATTACACCAACGTTCCCATCCACTTGAACAACATAAGGATTTTACATTAAGACTCACACAAAAGATCCTTCAGACTCTATAACCACATACCTCTCTGGGGTATTTTCTACAATGCAATACCATATTTTCATATCCATTACTCACATTCTCTGTAATATTTCCAGCACTAACACCATTGAACTTACTTGTGCAGGCTTTAAATAGGCTGTTTTTTCCACACTGTTTTCCCAGAGTTTTCCATAGCTAGATGCTTCCTGAAATGCAGCATGAGAGACTTTGTTTATCATAAGTTAATAATTTTCTCTTTTACCTTTTTTCTAGGAAAACAAAGGAGATTAGAACTGATACACTTAATATTATTTATAATAAGCTACTTCTGTGCATCCTCTGTGTGTGCAGAATTACTAACTCGACAGTGTAGAAAAGCTTTTTCTATTACACTCTGGTCAAAAGAGACCATGGCTGTTTTTTTGCTTTGTTTTGGTTTGGTTTTTTTACATGACATCTTTACCTATTAATCTCTTCAGTACTGTAGCTTCTCTCTTTAGTGGTTGAGTGCTGCCAAGACAAGCTGCAGCGGCAGCCAATGAAGTCCCTGTGTGACTAGAAGAAGCAAGGGACAGAAAATGAGCTTTACCCCTTGCACATCTGATCACATACTGGGGCATGATCCTTCTTGCACCACCAAACACTAGACAGGACAAGGCCATACTTGCCAGCTGCTGCATGGCGTCACAGATCAATTATCCGCATCTGCCTTCTCTGACCAAGATGATATGGAGAACTCGGTGTGGGTACCCAGACTCCCATTGCTGCAACAAGGAGCTGAAGATGGGGACTACTGTGTCCTTACGCCTTTCTGTAAATATGCACCTGCGAATATTGACTGAATTCTATTACAGATAAGCCCCATAGCCAGTCCATGTTCATACCATCTGTCTTTGGTCCTTCCCTGTTGCATCTGTCATGTTTGTTTTAAAAGTAATTTCTATGTAAGGCAGCAGTAATTAAAACATCGTTTTAAAAAATCCATTCAGAACTGTAATTTTGAAAATGGTTCAATGTAAATCTTTTGCACTCCAATTGTGCTTTTGCTAACAGCAGTTACAACAGTCTCACTCCAGTGAGTTATGTGGAATTACTCTTTATTTCAGCCTAACAGAAGTGACAGGAGAATCTGGGTTTCTGATTTAGGCTTTAACACACTCAGAGGGAGAAAACCACTAAATTCAAAACTTTTTTTTACTTTGTTAGTGCCAGTATTCAAACATCATGCCCTCATCCTCGCATGTGAAGCCAGAGAGAGATATGCAGCAGAACAGCGTATATCAATTCACCAGGGACCAAGGAGAAAGTTTCACCTGCAGCTGGGTATCAGGGAGGGAATGGCACACTGCTAGAGCTTGGATCATAGCATTGCTACAGCAGGAAAAATGGGAAAAGCAATGAGAACATGTATTAGGACTCAAGTGTGCTTTCTGAAATACAGCTACAAGCACTATTGATTTCTTCTCCTTTCATCCATACAGGAGAAAGACGAACTTTACCTCTGCTTATGATTGCTTTAATAATTAAGAAACTAACAGCTGAGCTGTGATCTCCCATATATAAGTAAGAAAACATGATGAAAAATACGAAGAAAAGGGGAAAAGAATAATATTGGCTGAGCAGTTGACTTGGCTACTGCTCAGAACATACCACTACATCTGCCTTATCACACTATTATTATTGTGGTGGCTTGCCATGCCATCTAGCAGGGACTCAGGGTACTACCAGTTCTGAGGAAGAGGTGAAAAGGCAACACAAAAGCAAGACAAGAAAAAAAGTTCTGGAATATATATTTACCAAGAGTAAATATAAGCATTTGCATTTTTCAGATAAAAATATTTCTGAATGAAGAGTAGCTTCTACAAAAAAATATCTTTTACCTTTAATGCTGTGATACAGACTGAGCACTTTCACAAGTTCACTGCAGATTGTGTATATTTTTCTTATACTTCTAAACATCTCATGTTTGCTCATTTTTTCTAATATTAACAAAGAAAATCTGTAACTGGCTTTCCATACATCATGCAGCATTACTATTTCACCTCTGTTCTGTTCATTTTCTTAATCTCTTCTCTGAATTTTTTCCTGATGCTTCTTTGAGTTGAATCTCTCATGCTTCTAGACCAACACTGAGGCTGCACTCACAGCAGTTTGTGAATGTCACCAATGAGCAAATAAACTAAACACCAACATCTGTCTAAAGTTGCACTTTACTCCTTACTAGCATGCAAAAATACAGCTTGTTAGACTTTTTTAAAAGGGTAATATGCCACTGTTTGAGTCATTTCCCATCCAAGAAATTACTAATTCCCACTAGATATACCAAATCAAAACAGTACATTAAAGCAAACTTCATTGCTTCATCTTCCTACTTGAAGACTGCATTTTATATTGTATGGACAAAATAATGTTTCTGTTCTGTTTTTAAGTACCTTCTGAAGCAGGAAAGTTGAATGACAAAAATTTTATTTGTTCTCAACATGCAGCTACAGCCATTCTATCTAACTGGCCACACAGGCAAAGCCTTTCCCAACTTGTACATAATACACCAATACTACGTTTGCCCCAAGCAACTCTTAAAGGACATGAGAACACCCTGCTATTGCCCCTCTACCTCTCACTGGGAGGTCTGGTGTGGAGCCCAATATGGGCCACAGGTGGCATTTTTCTCCACCATTGATCTGTAATGGCTGCAAGGACTCTCAGCCTGACATCTCACCACGGGGAATCTCACTTTGGGGAATGGCTGCTCCCATGTGTCTACTCCTCTCCTTCCTCACTGACCTGCATGTCTGCATGGATGTCTCTATCACATCCCACTCCTCTCCAACACAAAGGATATTTATCAGTTCTCCTTTGCATTGTAAAGGCTATACATAAGAGCTATCAGGACTTTTTATTTTACCTTTCAGAAAAAGGCAGTCAAGAAATGTAAAAATGCAACATGCAACCTCCCCCAAAAATGTGCGTGGACTCATGGTCTTGGCAATTTTCCAGGAAGTACATACAAATAACAAGAAGATCTAGAACTATAAATGTTAGTTAACAAAAAATATATTACGTATAAGATAATAATTTTAGTCTTGGAGGGGTTTTTTAATGTGAATTTAAGACATGATATAGAATATTTTGCGGGGTGAGGGGCACTGATTATTCCTATATAGCACCTAAGTAGTTTCACAGCTTCAGCCTCAGCTACTTGTTGGGATTACTTCAATGAAAAGGACACAAGTAAGGAAATCACCGTGGGTTTTATTGTTTGATTGTTTGTTTTTTTCTTTAAACTGCACATGATGCTTATTGAGATCAGGTTAACCTATCAATTGAATTCCCAGGTCTTCACCCAGTAATAATAAAGACAAATTTGAAAACAAAAGCTACTTCCAGGCAGTGTGCCTGCTTCAGTAGTTTCAGCAGCTGTTGCAAAAGGAGCTGGGGTGACATCCAGAAGTGGCCACACTGCTGGAGAGGAGTGAAGGGTCTTCAAACAGCTATGAATTTTCATGCCTGACAAATTCTTTCGTAAGTTTAATACATCATCTCTTATCTGTTATCATTACCTGTTAGTGGGGTGAGTGGAAGTGGTATGTGACAAAAAAATGAGAAATAAAAGCAAATCTTAAACTACTTTCCTCCACCCCTCCCTTCTTCCTGGGCTCAACTTCACTCCCAAATTTTCTGCTTTTTCCCCCTGAGTGCTACAGAAGGATGGGAAATAGGGGTTGCTGTCAGTTAATCACATGTTATCTTTGCTGCTCCATTTTCATCACACTCTTCCTCTGCTCCAGCATGGGGCTCCACTAATAGGAGACAGTCCTCCACAATCTTCTTCAATGTGGGTCCTTTCCACAGGCTGCAGTTCTTTGTGAACTGCCCCGGTAGGGCACTACACAGTGTGTAGTCCTTCAGGAACAGACTTCCCCAGGGTGTGCCCCTCATGGGGTCACACATCCTTCCATCAAACTTGCTCCAGTGTGGGCTCCTGTCTCCACAGGGCCGCAGGTTCTGCCAGGAACCTGCTCCAGCATGGGCTTCCCACAGTCACCGCCTCCTTCAAGCATCCACCTGCTCTGATGTGGTGTCCTACACAGGTTGCGGGTGGATATCTGCTCCACTGTTACCCTCAATGGGCTGCAGCATGATAGTCTTCACCACGGGCNTTGTAGGTGAATGTCTGCTCTAGCACCTGGAGCACCTCCTACCCCTCATTCTTCACTGACCTTGGTATCTGCAGAGTTGTTTGTTTCACATATTCTCACTCCTTTCTCTGTCTGCTGTTGCTCAGAAATGTTTACCTTATCTTAAATACCTTTACCCTTCCTACCATAGAGGTGCTGCCAACATCACTGATGGGTTCAGCCTTAGCTAGCAGTGAGTCTGTCTTGGAGCTGGCTGGCACTAGGTCTTATCAGACATAGGGGAAGTTTCTAACAACTTCGCACAGAAGCCACCCCTGTAACTCTTTCTGTTAGCAAAACCTTCCCACACAAACCAAATAGACTATCAAAAGTTCCAGTGACTCTTCCAAGCACATAGTTTTTTACCCGAACTCTCTTTTATCATTTGTTATCCTAAGGACTGTACTAATAGAACATTATAAATGAGATAAGATACGGCTTTGTAGACAGATGAGCTGCCTGTTGACTGCATGTGTGAAAAAGCAATTTAAAGTGCACAAGTGGAAATTGCTCTGACATTAAAGAAAACAGTGGTTAATGGCATTAAAAAAAAACACCACAATGTAAGGAATTGGATGTAGCAATAAAAATACTAGTAATAATAATTTTGATCCCATTTCCTCTCCTTGAACACCTGGAATGCTTTGTGGGTAGTTGCCTACGGTACGTAGAGTTGAAGTACACAAGAGGCAAACAAACAGTGAAATTCCTTGAGTTTCTCTGTCTGTAAAAAGCACTGGCAAGGAGAAGGATGAAAACCAAGGGGTACAGAACTTTCCTCTGTCCTGGAATAGATCTCCACTTAAGACAGCATCTAACCATGAACCTTACCGAACCTTACCTCTCTGCTCATTCTCTAAAGAAAGGAATAACCTCCTCTTATTCCCACTTTCTGCCCTAAATTTATGTACTTTATAATATTCTTGGCATTGCCTAAAATGTATGAGAATGTGGCTGCTCTGCCCCATTTAATTTTCTTCTGTCCCGGCTGAAGAGCTAATATTCAAGATTATTCTGTGACTCCCACAGTAACTAAAGAACTGTCTGCCAAGAAAATGAAAGCACCTGTCAAAATTTTTTTCTAGAAATAATAAAATATTCCTCCCCCACTTTAACATCCTGCACCACTACAGTGCCACAAACTGTTATTTCCATCTACTTGCTAGAGTTTTAGTTTTCCCATGATCTGTTCAGAAGATACATCTTTGGACATGCATGTCTATGAGACCAGAACAATAGATTTTGTTTTATTTCACCTAAACCAAGTAAACTTACATGGGGGCAGTTATAATACAAGGGTTGAACAAATACTGGTTTCAAAATGCTTTGAATATAAAAAAACACTGGAAGAAGTCTTCAGTATTTTACACCCGAGCAAACATGGTTACATTGCATGAAGATTTCCCTAAGAGCTTTTGGTACAGATACAGCGATTACAAAACCCCTCAGCGAACAGTCTGGCCCACCAAAGGATTTACACAGGAAGTGTTATTAGGGGCACATAATGACAAATGAGTATAAAGCAACACTATAAACATGTCAAAAGAATATCAGAAAGGTAAGGCACAAAGTAAGATTTGGTTCACAATGAACATTAAAGGCAACAACAAGCAGCTCTATAGCTATACTGAAAAAAAATCAGAAAGTAGAAGGATGTTTTGGCTCACTGACAGGTAGGAAAAAGCTGTCAGTTAGCTGAAAATACTGTTAAGTCTGAAGAAACCATTCATTTCCCTTTTTTTGTGAAGAATCAAGCACAGATAAATTGTGACCACACATTTAATGAGACCAGCCTTAATGAGGAGACAAAGATGCAAGCTAGAATATGTGAGAGAAAAGATCCCTCTTTCTCTCTGACAAAGTAATTGTTTTCTTGACAAACACCAAGAATTTTTTAGAAGCAAGATATTTGTTAAGGGCAGGATTGTTTTTTTGGCAAATACATGGCTATACTTTCTGTTCAAGCTTTCATTATTAAAATAAATCAGTTAATATATTCAAAATGGATGGTGGAAGGTTAGAAAAGTATAGGCTTCAATAAGACCAGTTTCAAAGCAAATTCACTGTGGTTTTGTTTTGGTATATATATATTTTTTTAATGTAAATAGAATACTTCCTCCAGCATTGCGTGAGGATGGTTTGGGTCTTAAGGAGAGGTGTACAAGAGGAGAATGGGCAGTCCAACAGTCAGACTTTGGGTCAGATCTGAGAAATGCCACAGTACCTCCTTCTCTGCTTCTAGAAGCTGCCTGGTACCTCTCCCATTCATTACTCTTAATAGGTAGACCACAAAATGCTGATAAATGGGTTTCATTTTGCTTGGCTAATTAAACCCCAAAAGCTAGAAAAGAGTTACCTAACAGATATTTGCTATTTGTCACCCTATATATGTTTTGCCCAGATCCATTTCTTTTTGTAAATCTCGTGTCTAATCCGGTTTGGTATACATAGAGTTATACCAGAGTTATAAAGAGGGGTACTATTAACTCCATTTTACTTGATCACAGCCCAGGACACCACTACCCTTGAACTTGCCAGTTTTTCTATTCCTACACATAACTGCAATTTACCTAAGGAAGTATTTTTTCTGGGAAAATTCTATTTACATAAAATGTTCATTTTGACTGTTCATTTATATTTTCTGATATTGTAATTTAAAAGATGCATGGAGAATGAATACAATTATCCTTCTAGGCAGTTCTGAAGTATTTTATTTTTAAATAGTTCCAAGTTCTTCTATTTGTACTGGTATTGAATGTGTTCTAAAAATTCCTGTGTAACATGCATAGATATTTTCTCTATTAGAAATAAAAATCAAACAAAAATTTAGACCAAAGTTTTCTGCCTCTGATTTCCCCTCTTTTTCTCAAATACTCACTAGCTCTCATCTTCACTATTTCTTTCCCTAGCCCAGTAAGTCTCACAGCCTCTAAGTCTCATTTCTTTATGCTTTTGTGACACTTACCAGTGGCTTATGTGAAGATTTCAGTGCTTTTACAATGGAGCAGATTATAATGAGGTACAGGTTAAATGATTTAAAGCACTTTTTCTTTGTTGCCTTTGTAAAAAGCCACAGAATTATATAGAAGATATATAGTAGTCTTAGATGTACACAGAAGATGTGTGTATCTGTAAGCCTTTCACATACCCAGATGTGCCCACACATTTTTCTTGATATTTTGTGTTCAAAAATAACGAAGTTGGACAGAAAATATTTCACAGGTGACCTGCTGCCAAGAAGAATTTGAATTATTTTTGGTCATTTTGAGTTATGAGGCCTCAAGATAAAAGAAAGGAACATTAAGAATAAGCCATTAAGTCACTTAACCAAACAGTCCTAAAGGACTTTACTGCTAAAGTGAACCACACTCTACTGTTCCTCTACCTGCTGTAATGAATGATACATGAAGCACTTCAGATAGTACCATGGGGTTCAGAGTGACGAGCTGACAATGTGACTTTCCTTGGCTTCACTGGCAAGCCACCAAAAAAAGTATTAAATCATCATGGGTTGGTTTGGATTTCTTTTCCCCTCAACTTTTTCCAGCTGCCTAATTCACAATTACATACTTTTACTTGAATGACTTAAGGCTCTTTTCCTCCACCCTTCATAAAGAAGAAAGTACTGCAACGTGTGTGCTTTGTAACTACGTTAGGATCTACCGCCATGGACAGTCTATCAACACTGAAACCCATGAAAGCTTCATACTAAAATATTTCTTCACAATGTGTATTCCCACACCATTTTCACTTGACTGGTGGACATAGGTTCCCACTTCGTTTAGCATTAATTTGCTTAGGGAGTTTTGTCACAGGTGAAGTAAGAGAACTCATCATTATCGGGTTAGATCTAAAGGTTTTAGTAATGATCAAATTGTAGTTAATTTCTTCTAGAGAAGATGGTGGCTTGTGGCATAGACAGGTGGACTCTTTGCTGGGTTAAAAACTGTCTGGCCAGCTGGGCCCAGAGAGTTGTAGTAAAAGCAGTTAAATCCAGCTGGTGGCCAGTCACCAGAGGTGTCCTNTTTACTGAAAGAGTAGTCAGGTTCTGGAACAGGCTGCCTGGGGAGGTGGTGGAGTCACCATCCCTGCAGATACTCAAATAATGAGTAGATGAGGCACTTGAGGACATGCTTTAGTGGGATGGTAAGGTGATTTGGTTTTTTTTTGTTTGCTTGTTTGTTTGTTATTATTTGGTTGGGTTTTGGTTTGTTGGTTTGTTTTTTGTTGTTCATTTGTTTGTAGTTTTTTTTGTTGATGGTTGGATGCAGTGATCTTAGATGTATTTTCCAACTCTGCCAATTCTGTGATTCTGTGAACATCAAGAAAACAAGTATATTTTTATTATCATTAAATAATAAACAGAAGTGTTACCAGAACTGTTGGAAAAACCCTCTTAAAATATGCAGGAGAGTTTGGGGGAAAAAAAAAAAAATCTAAATGAAGTGGGCCTTC
>VWZY01007217.1:289592-303009 GCA_013399075.1 Chloroceryle aenea | reverse complement strand
AGGTCCAGAGGAGGGCAACCAAGCTGGTGAAGGGACTCGAGCACAGATCCTATGAGGAGAGGCTGAGGGAGCTGGGGCTGTTCAGCCTGGAGAAGAGGAGGCTCAGGGGAGACCTCATTGCCCTCTACAACTACCTGAAAGGAGGATGGAGCCAGGCGGGGGTTGGTCTCTTTTCCCAGGCAACTCTCAGTAAGACAAGAGGGCATGGTCTTAAATTGTGCCGGGGAAAGTTCAGATTGGATGTTAGAAAGAAATTTTTCACAGAAAGGGTGATCAGACATTGGAACGAGCTGCCTGGGGAGGTGGTGGACTCTTCGTCCCTGGAGACATTTAAAAAGACACTTGATATGGCACTCAGTGCCATGGTCTAGTGACTGTGGCGGTAATTGATCAAGGGTTGGACTCGATGATCTCTGAGGTCCCTTCCAACCCAGCCTATTCTATGATTCTATGATTCTATGATATATCTTTTGTAAAAAAGATTAAAAAATCATTCTGTCCCAAGCAAATACACTACAGCAGGCTTCTACACCAATTTCCCCCTCTTCTTTATATCTCCCACAGAGAAATTTAAATTTTCAGAAGTTATTCATGCCAATGCAAATTAGTGATTTCAATATTTAGACAAGTTTAACACAAGCAGAAATTACCTGCTGTTAAGATAAATCATAAGTGAAGACTAAAGAGTTTACGCAATATTTTACCAGGTTGATATATATGAAGTCTCTTAGATCTTTCTAGGAATTTCACAGGAATGTTTGCAATTAGTCCAAAATAAAGAGATTTCATCTGAATCATTAATAATTGTAGTGAAAGCAGGCTAGATTTCTTGATCCATAAAACATTAAGAAAATCTACCCAAAAGACTGCCTACTCAGATTACTCTGTTTATGCTTTAGACTGAGCAACAGATTTGGAAACAAAAACAAACAAGCGAAAAAAAAAATCAAAAAACAAACCTTCACGAAATGAAACAAAGCAAAACAAAACAGAAGATAAAGAGTTTTAAGGCAACAATTTTCCTGTGGCACAGATTACATTCCTGGTTCCTCTTTGCACTTCCATAATCTGTTCTTCCACATCACATTTTTTGCTTTGGCAGCTCAACTTTTGACACCTGAATGCTGAGGATTTTGGATGGTGATGGCAATGCAAATCTGGAATAATCAATGACTGCAAAACTTGTGGGTGCAGAAAAATAAGTTTCCATAACTGTCAGTTAAATTCACCATATCTTACATATATGAGTTCCATGAGCTGCTCTGCAAACAGAAAAATTGCAAATCATGTTCCACTTGCAAACCCCCATTGGAATCAGTCAGTAGAAAATGGTTTGAGATCTGGAAAGCCCAGAGTAAAAGCTGTCACTAGCTGGGCATGCAAGGTCTTTGAGGCACATCTTGTTGCAGATACTGCAAACACTGGACAATGCTTGACAAAAATAAAAACATATGAAAGGATGATTATTCACATCCAAGTGACATTTACAATGATACCTATCAAGTTTTTAATTCTACTTTTTTTGCTCTACTATCTTGCCTCTGATTATGAAAACTGCAAATGCTATTCTTCCCTAGCTAGAGAAGACCTGATGGACCTCTGGACAGCAAGACACATCATAATTTGTGCCATGAGCTTATCAACAAGGTGCATGCAGGGTCATTTTTTTCCCTGATCAATCTATTCCACTGGCAAGACTGAACTGTGCTCCTCAAGAATTCCTGGCTTGAAATTTAGACTATTATACTTTGAGACCAGCAAAGATTTAATTGCCTATTAAATAAATGCAGTCAAATAGCAGGTAACACACCAAGGAATACCAACAATGTGGATGTTACAGAACCAAACATTTCTATTGCTATTACAGTACAGTGCAGTTTATCTGATATTGTAACAGCATTAAATAAAAAATACAGATATTACTGGCAGGTCACAGAGTAAGAAGTATAGGTATAGTCTTTGATGGTTTGCAGAAGCCTGTTACAAAAGCAACTTCCAGAGCACAATCAGATGCCATACAACTGAAAGACATTTTAAAAAGGTGCATTTGCATATTATGCTGTAGATAGTAAAGTTTTGTGCTCTTGTGAACAAACAGGAATTGCCTTGTAATTTCATTTTAGTTACTCTAATTAAAGGGCAGAATGCTACCAAGTAACATAGGGAAAAGATGGATGGTACTTATTTTGGAAATTTAAATACACAGTGATTTTCACGAAGAAAAGCTTAATGTAGGTGGCAGTGAAAAGAGCCTATGAGGTTTTAGTAGGTAAAGGCAAGATACCATTGTTCTAAACTACACATCAGTGTACATATACCCCTCATATTTCCATAGTGACAGAAAATAAACTACGGTTTGTATCTGGTAGTTGAAGTAAGAGATTAGTGTTCCAGTCTGGGATGAATTACCTACAATGAAAAAACCGGTTACTGATAGATTTAAGCCTGAAAATTTTATACTATATTGCTTTTTAGTCTGAATTCTTGCCTGAGAACTGTAACGTTGATCTGATATTGATGTGTTTTAGTCTGTCCTCATATATCGATTTTCACATGTACCTGCTTGTGACCATCACAGTAAAACCTTCTGCTTTTCCTCACTTATTCTTCCTGCAGGTAAAAGTTGGCCTTTCCACAGGCATGTGGACGGTGTGGCTCAAAGTGCAAAACTTCATATAAGCATCCATTCACAACTAGACACACAAATTTAGCAGCTAGGAAATTGTAAGGACCAAAACCTGAAATTTCCCTGTGAAGATCACCAGAGCAAAGTAGAGACCTTCTTTGTTTCATTGGTGTCAACAGCTTCACATATCACAAGTACTTTAGGGAAAATATCCAAGAACAGCATTCCATAGTTGAGACCAGTGGGATGGGATTTGTTTGGGTCCTCAGCAGATGCTGTGCCAATTTAAACATTGTTAATTTATTATGAGCAGCAGTGATCCAAGCAGATATATTATTTATAAGAAAATCAAAGGCTCAAGGAAAAGGATCACATATGATTACTTGTTTCGGGTCTCTTTGCAGAGATTATTGCACTATGAGAGAACTGTGCCAGCCAAAATGCTGTATGAACTGATAGAAAGCCAAACTAACAAGCAAGTAGATTTATACTTAAGGACAGACACAACAAGTTCAAGTAATTATTTTATATTTAGAGCATGAGATGGATTTATCAGAAGACCATTTATATTGTCACATTTATGCTGAGGTGACAGATCATGTGCATAATACCCAAGAGGCTGAATTAAACTTGCTGGAGTTTATGAAGCTTTATGGATTTAATGAAATGTACAGACTTTAGTAAAGCCTATGACACCCTTTCCTGCAGCATTCTTCTAGAGGAACTGGCTGCTCATGGCTTGGGTAAAAAAATGGCAGGATGGCTGAGATGAAAGTGGTGGGGAATGGAGGTAAATCCAGTTGGCAACTAGTCACAATTAGTATGCCCCAGGGCTCAGTATTTGGGCCAGTCCTCTTAGAATCATAGAATTGTCAGGGTTGGAAGGGACCTTAAACTTCATCCAGTTCCAACCCCTTTGCCAATGGCAGGGACACCTCCCACTAGATCAGGTTGCTCAGAGCCCAATCCAGCCTGGTCTTAAAAATTCCAAGGATGGGGCTTCCACCACCTCTCTGGGCAACCTGTTCCACTGTCTCACCACCCTCATGGTGAAGAAATTCTTCCTCATGTCTGACCTGAATCGACCTCTCTCTAGTTTTAATCCATTCCCTCTAGTCCTATCACTGCCTGACAGCCTCAAAAGTCCCTCCCCAGCTTTCTTGTAGCCCCCCTTAAGATACTGGAAGGCCCCAATAAGGTCTCCTTGGAGCCTTCTCTTCCCCAGACTGAACAACCCCAACTCTCTCAGTCTGTCCTCATTGGGAGAGGTGCTCCAGCCCACTGATCATCCTCATGGCCCTTCTCTGGACACGTTCCAACACATCTATATCCTTCTTGTAATAGGAGCTCCAGGGGCTCTTCACTATCTTTATCAATGATCTGGATGAGGGGATTGAGTGCACTCTCAGCAAATCTGCAGACAGCATCAAGTTAGGTGGGTGGGTTGATTTAAAGGTAGGAAAGCTATATGGAGGGATCTGGACAGACTGGATTGATGGGCCAAGGACAATAGTATGATATTTAACAAGGCCAAGTACCAAGTCCTGCACTTAGATCCCAACAACTCCAGGCAATACTACAGGCTTGGGGAAGAGTGGCTGGAAAGCTGCCCCATGGAATAGGACCTGGGGTTGTTAACAGACAGCTGAACATCAGCCAGCAGTGTGCCCAGGTGGCCGTGAAGGTCAACAGCATCCTGTCCAGTATCAAAAATATTGTGGCCAGCAGGACTAGGAAAGTAATTGTCCCCCTGTACTCAGCACTGATGAGGCCACACCTTGAATACTGGATTCAGTATGGATCACTACCATAAAGACATCAAGGTGCTGGAGTGTGTCCAAAGAGAGGAACCAAGCTGGTGAAGAGTCTAGAGATAAGTCTTATGAAGACTGACTGAGGAAACTTGGGTTGTTTAGCCTGAAGATGACTGGGGGGAGACCTTATTGCCCTCTACAACTACCTGAAAGGAGGCTGTAGCAAGGCAGGGGTCCATGTCTTCTCCCAAGTAACAAGCAACAGGACAAGAGGAAATGGCCTCTGTTGTATCAGGGAAGGTTCAAATTGGACACCAGGAGAAGCTTCTTTATGGAAAGACATGTCAAGCCCTGGAAGGGGCTGTGCAGGGAAGACATGGAGTCACCATCCCTGGAGTTATTTAAAAGTCATGAGGATAAGGTGCTTAATGATATGGTTTAGTGGTGACCTGACAGTGCTGGGTTAACAGCTGGTCTCAATATTAAAGACCTTTTCCAACCTAAATAATTCTATGAAAGGATCCTTTGACATCTTTGTATGTGTTCAGGTGCTACCTGAAATGCATATATTAACTCTTCTTGAACTCAGCCACACCAGCATTACAAAGCTACAACCATTTCAACAGCCATCTAGGCTCAGCTGGACCCTGGGCTTATAGAAAAGTCAGTGCTCAATAACCTACACTGAATTTACAATGCATTACTTCCTAATCTAGGTCATTACAAAGAATAAAATGAAGATCAGTCAGATGATCACTGAAACCAGTAGCAATGGGAAGGAGAAGAAGAGGAAGAAACAAAAAGGGGAGGTAAGCTTTTACAAGTGGCATGAATGAAAAAAAGGTGGGATGTACATGCATGTATTTGCAGTATAGCCTCCAAACATACAACTTGTACAGACAGAGTACAAGCTTCAAACCTGGCTGTGTTGGTTCAATTTCTATAAACTGACATAAGCAAGTTAAGCATCTAAGTACACACTAGTTGAAGTCCCTAGTGATTGGAAGAAGGAACATGTTACACCTATATTCAAAAAGGGTCAGAAGGAAAACCCTGGAAACTACTGACCTGTCAGCCTCACCTGTGTGCCTGGGAAGATTATGGAGCAGGTTCTCCTAGAAGGCCTGGTAAGGCACATGGAGGACAGGGAGGTGATCAAGGACGACCAGCATGGCTTCACTAAGGGGAAGTCCTGCCTGACAAACCTAGTGGCTTTCTATGACAGAGCGACTGCAACAGTGGACAAGGGACAACCTGTGGATGTGATCTATCCAGACTTCTGCAAGTCCTTTGACACAGTCNCTCTCCTATGAGGACAGGCTGAGGGAGCTGGGATTGTTCAGCCTGGAGAAGAGAAGGCTCCAGGGAGACCTAATAGCCACCCTTCAGTAGCTGAAGGGAGCTTATAAGAAGACTGGAGAGGGCCTGTTTACAAAGGCCTGGAGTGAAAGGATGAGGGATAATAGTTTTAAATTAGAAAGGAATGGATTTAGATTAGAAATGAGGAGGAAGTTCTTTACCACGAGAATGGTGGAGCACTGGAACAGGTTGCCGAGGGAGGTGGTTGAGGCCCCATCCCTGGAGACATTCAAGGTGGGGCTTGACAGAGCTCTGAGCAACCTGCTCTAGTTGAGGATGTCCCTGCTCTCAGCAGGGGGTTTGCAATAGATGACCTCTAGAGGCCCCTTCCAACCCAGACATTTCTGGGTTTTTACATTTCTATAATTTGGATCAACTTAACTAGCACATCAATTTAACTGAAGTGATATAAAAAGCAGGTTTATAATCATACCCCATTGAACTTTGGCCAAGCAGCAATTACTACACAGAGCCATGTTTCATCACCAGCATTTAACAACAACAAAAAAAAGTCACTTCCTGACAACAGATTGAAATGCTCTTGGAAGCAAAGACCAAAGCTCAGTCTCTTCTTCTCCAGATATATGCCCTTTTGCGAGTCACACTTATGACAGAATGCTACATAAGTGAAATTATGAAAGACAGCGTGTTTGTCCTACTACCAGTGTCACACAGCCTAGGTGATGTTGTAGATGGATGCTCTCATTGTCAGATTATCTGTATTAAAGGAAGCAGAAGCTGCTACTTGCAATGGAGCAATCACTACTTTAATTCTGACACAGCCTGGTTTCCTAAAGGGGCTTCAAGAATCCCAAGCAGAATCAGATTTTTGTTCTCTGATCCTCTCAGTAGAAGGACAAATGCTTATGTCCTCAACTTGCACATGTGCCAGCTAACACCGATTACCATTCTGAGGCACTGGCTGTTTTGTCTAAACAAGTAGCAAAGGAAGCTACTTAATTCAAGGATGAAAATTTTGCTTCCAGAAGTGTTGTAATGCTGAGGATCATAATATCATTGTGCTTCCATTTGTGAATCTAGCTATAGATACTAGGCCATGAACAAATTAAGAGTGTCAAACATTGCCAAAAGGGAAATACCTAGGAAAATTAATCCCCCAGTAAACATTTACATCCAATTCAGTGTTGAAAAGAAAACATATCTACCCAGAACAAACCAAACCTATGCTGCAGCCAAGCATCGCTTCCAAGCCTGCAAGAAGTCTGCCAAACAAAGCAGGACATTTGCTCCATGAAAACCAAATTAAATACAAAGCAGATATTGTAATACCATTAAGCTCTCAAATACTTGACAAGCTGGGTTTTAAAAAGGTACAGACTGGACTTTCCATAGTTAAGACAAACACAAACACTAATTGTGGGTTTCTAAATATATTGTTTATTTATAGTTAAATGTTAACATCTGAACAGAAATCTGCAAGCATGCAGGGATAATCTTTCAGTGATGTTTCTGTTTAAACTGAAGTCCACAGTAACCACATGTTCCGGTCTTTGTTTCTTTGTCCTGAAAAAATATAAAACCACAAGAGCTGCTAGTTTCACTTTATAAATAAGACAGAATTTATAATTTCTAGAAGTTTTATATGTGCTATTTAAAAACGGATCAATATAGTTTAATTTTACTTGGAACACTGGAAGTAAGAATGATGGTATGAGGTTTATGCTCGATTTCTGTATCTGGTGCTGCTTCCTCTCTACCAGCCCTTTAACAAGCAGGCCTAACCTCAACAAGTCAAGTGAAGTGTTATATCTTCAGCAGTAAAGGATCCTCTTACTGAGCTGGGCATCTTAAGTCAGTCATATCAGTTCTAATGTTCTGAAAACATAATTTCAGAATTTAACCCAGAATAGGATTTGACATATTCAAGTTATATCTAGACAGGGATTCTGGCTAATAATGCAAGCTCACAGTGTTAGCTGCAAGGACAAGGAAATTTCAGTAGGGTTCTGGGAGAAATTCTAAAATAAAACTTCAGAGAAAAGTAGCGGTTACTATTGTATAAAAATGTTATCCTTCTTTCCAAAATACTTTAATGAGCTGTTGTTGTTGTAGTCCTCCTTAACACAACAAAAGACAAGACAGATAAATACTATAGGGTTGTCTGTTATTTAGCCACGTGACTATTTGCAGTCGTGAAACAAAGTAAACTCATGGTTCCCCTTGCTTAATATAGGATTAGAAGTGAAAAATCCAGACTACCCTCCACCCCCAAAAGCCTGGATTTCAATTGTGGGGGCTAGGGGAAACAAGCTGGTCTAATACCATTCTCTCTTTGCAGAGACTGGCTTTCAAAAACTAAACCACAGACATCTTGTAATTTGATTGTTAACACAAAAAGATCTCAAAATGCACAAAAATGAAAGCCTTCCTCAGGTAGAGTGTGGCAGAGGTCAAAGCAAATCAACATAGATGCAACCAATGAGCAGAGTGCAACAGAAGTTAGCTAAAAACTGAAAAACACAAACTTCCAAAGTTTCATGAATTACAACCTCAATGCATTTGACTCTGAATAATGTAAACCAAATCATTATGAAGTGCTTACATTATTCAAAATAGAAATGCTTGTGATTGTAGTTAGGAATTGCAACAAGACTGATGGTAAAGTACACCATGTCTCCTCCACCATTCTTCTGGGTATTAAAAAAAATGTCAAAGTTTAAGTGAGCAGGCAAAGATTTTAAGACATCGTCAGTCAGTACCTAAGCAACAGGTCACTGTTTATTCCATAAGGGTGACTTGACAGTAGCCTCAATATTCTTACTCTCTAGAGTAAGAGTACACTGGAAACTATCACTGCTTTCAGGATAAACGCAAAGATAGGAAGACATTATTCTTCATTGATTCTCTGACCACGATGGAAACCACCAAGATTCCCAAAGACTGAAAGAGGGTTTGGTTGTGGTTTTTTGTTTGTTTGTGGTTTTTTTTTTTTTGTCTGGGTTCTTTTTGGTGGGTGTTTGCTTGGTGTTTGCTTGGGTTTCTTTTTTTTTCCTTGAACATGCCAAATTCAAAATAAATTGCATATTTCTAAGAATATTGCAGATGTATCAGTCTCACATGGCATTTAAATAGTTAGAGTTTCTCAAATCACAGCAAGCATTATTTTTTGCTCACAAGACACTTTTTTGCTCATATTACTTTGTAGTTATTTTTATTAAAAAAAAAAGATTTTCCCATCAAACAAAAATCAAGAGCAAGAAATGCTTGGTAACTTCAAATGGAAACCTTCCAGCTCTTCTGAGTAAAAAAACCCTTAATTTTATATTAGGCACTAAATAAAATTAACACCTCAGGTGATTAAACCTTTTACTTTGATAAACTAACATGACAAGAAGCAGATGACCTTAGAAACAAGGCTTGACATGCAAAACATGCTATACACACATCAGAAAATATTACCAAGTTTATGTATACTTTAGGATGTCCCAAAGCTCCACCACCACCATCGCATGATATCACTCTGCTTTCAACTTCACTCACAGGCTGCTCTGCTATCAAATCAATTGCAAAATTCTTGTTGACCTAAAAGAGAAAAAAGGAAGCTTTCAGATACCTTCCCCACTTAGAAAGCAAGTGCTATTTACTACTCTCCAAGCATTTCCACTACTGCCACTTTGAGAAGTTCCTGCATATGTTTCCTCCCACCTCCTCTGCCACTGCTTAGGCTCTGCTATAAACCAGACAATGAACTATGCTTGTTAAACTCTATAAAAGTACAGTACCTTCCCCTGATACACAAGCCACATCAGTGCTCGGGTTTGCAACGTAACCCGAGCAGATTCAGCAGAGGTGAGCAGGAACAAGTAGCCAAGAACAGAAGATATTGAACCGATGCTGCCTTTGTATTGTGCTTTAGAGACTACATGATAAAACCACAAAAGACTCACTGCTGATAAAACTCAAAAATAATGGTGGGACAAGTAAGGTCAGGAGCAAGATAAAACAGCTGCTGGTAATTTAGAGCCTCTCACCATGCACCTTATTCTATCACTGCCCAGGAGTCTCAGGAAAACATGGATGTGGCACGTAACAACGTTCAGAAAGGCAAATTGTTCAGCATTAGAAAAAGGAAAAACCTCAAAATTCCACTGTGCCGCTCTGTAAATCAATTTTATACACCCTTCCTGAACATGCACCTCACTGACAAGTAGGGTCCTTCCTAGATCACATGTATGTGGCCTGGCAAACACATCTACCTCTGCACAGCCCTGTGACACAGCAACCTGCACCTCAGCAAGACCTATGGCACCCAGCCACAGCCCTTTCCTCCCCCATCCACACCAGCCTCTTCCACCCAGCTCTAAGCCAGCACAGAGCAGACAATCGACCCCACCCCTCGGGTAAAGATGCTCCGGGAGGGCCCAGCTTTTACAAAGGTAATGCTATACACACAAGAATACAAAACAACATGCGTGCCCAAAGAAGGTACTATCTATCTACTACTCTGTGTAAGGTTGATAAACATGATGGCATTTGAATGAAAATGTGATTTTTGGGAAAAAGATAGCTAAATGTTCATTAAATGAACCCATAAGAACTCCAACAGTATTATATAGTTCCATTACACAACAACTTAGTATGTTTCAACAAGCCTTTCCCCAAAATATATATTCTTGGTACAGCTGTGGAAAAGTCAGTTTGGCCAACAACCGGATTTTCTTTACCACAAGATGACAATAGCTAAATAAAGTTAATGAAAAAATAACTTTTGTGGTTGAAGCAAATTGGCAACATCAAGACCCTCACTACCCAGGTCGCCTGTGTCCACCAGTTGTATGTAGTCTTTGCCAACCTGCAAGGATTTTTTCTGGTGCTTTTAGTAATGCTCAAAACTGTTCATCCTTCGTTTTGTGCTAGAGGAAGAAGGTAGCACCATGACACACCTCAGCTTCAAGACCAGAAGCGGAGCTCCACTCTTCCCAACATTTCTTAGCCACAAAGGTATTTGTGCCGAGAGGAAGGAAGCAAGAACCTCCATCTACCGTACAGCTACAACTTGTTCAGCCTACTAAAGGGAGAGTTTAGAAATTCACAGGTATAACATGCCAGAATAAAACCAAAGAGACTGAGAAAATTTGTGAGAAAAAGACAGTTTCAATTACATTGTGTCCCTTCAATTAAAGCACAGCAGTTGTCAGCAGCAAGGGGTTGTTTCCCTCAGCACATACAAATGCTCCTTGCCCAATGCATAATTCAATGAGCAATTATTTTCCTGGCCGTAGTACAAGTTTGATGATCTCATTGATGCTTCTTTCTACCTACTTGATTGTGCCAGCAGATGGTCTGGGAGACCAACAGATGAAACTAAACTTGGAATTGACCCAAGTCCAAAGATCCAGAGGGAATGCAGGAGGTTACATTTAAGCCAGACCAACTCCGAGGTCAGATGGCATGAGCCTCATGGCTTCAGCCAGTGCACCATTCCAGAAATAAGGGAAGAGAAAAAGCAGGAACAACAGTGTCCAATTAGGTCCTGTGGCACCTTAGGGATTGTACAAGGGCAGGATGATACAGTTACAGTTCTCTGCTCAGTTTTCTCAGAGATACTTGTTTTAGGCCCTTTCCAGAGTGCTGAGAAAAAAAGACTTTTAGCTAAACACATGGATTTCATTTAACAGTTAAGCTGCTAGAACTGAGGGGAACTGACACACACTCTGGGCTGTGCCCCAGAGCCTGGCCACTGCCTAGAGAGGCCATGTGCAGCATCCAGGCGTTGCCTCACTGACAGCAACTGTGTCCAGAGGCTACATCCACAGACAAGAAAGCCACCGAAGCTGGACTGAGCCAATGACAAGCCAGACTCAATCACCTGCAGCATACTGAATGTGAAGAGAAGACGTGACCAAAATGTACAGTCACCAACTTGGCAGGCTAGCTTTAGCTTCAGAAGAAAGACATCTGGACTACAGCCATGGCTATGAAACCCTAATAGCAGCAGCTGATACACACTGGGGGATCTCCTAGGGTAATGTCAGAGCTCCTACACAGAGATTTCCTTCACCAAGCACATAAGAGGATTATTTCAGTATTTAATATATAAATTTAATATATAAGTTTGTTCTGACTTCCCAATTAAAACCAAGTATTAAACCTTGCTTGTCAGACTTAAAGCTCGGCTTCTGCTGGAGGAGGAGGAACTGGACTGAAACAAAAACCCTGGGTGCTCTTCACCACACAGAAAGCAAGTCCAAAATCAGCTGCTGGCAAACGCACATCAAAGGGACCAGTATCCTGAGGACAATCAGGCTCAAGGATTGCTTCCTGAAGTTAGAGAAGTAGCAGAGAAAGAGACGCTGCATTTGGGAGAGAGATACTATTCTACCATCCTCTCAGAAGTAAACTACTTCTTCATTTTAAGTGACTTTTTAATTTAACTATTTCCCCTTGTAGAATCCTTATGTTTGCCACACAGCACAAGTCAAATTGTATCTATGACACAATGAGGTAAACTCAATAAAAAACACTCAGAAATCAGCATCAGGTTAATTTAGGAAGAAATATTTATACACAACTACACTAAAACTCCATCACACCTTATATGCCCCTACTATACATACACATTTATAGCATTATTATGAGGCACTAATCAGATGATCATGCACCGAGGAATGCAATTTATCTGAAATAATCTCCATTTCTCTCCCAAAGGTCAGCAGGTCCCTGCTGCTCTGTCAGTAGAGAGAACTCGCTGCTAAATGACTCACAGTTTCACATACCCACTCTATTGCTAAACAGCAGCACCAGCCCCTCAGTTGTATATTTAGCTCATTCTGGTGTTACTAAATTCTGCCTTTGAGGCTCCCTTATTTCAGAATATGCTAAATTTTAGTTTATTTGTTAAATCACATCAGTGTTTCAGTAAATGCTTCCCAGCCATTGGAAATGAAGTGCTCTCAATAAAAACTCCTACGCAGTTTGGGTAAAGTTCAAGATTTGAACTACGCAGAAACAAATTAATTTTCAAAACATACACTTAGACATACAGATGCACAGTTCAGCAGAGCACTTAATTACATGATTTTTCTGAACACAAATGGCACTGAAAAAAAGGCTTAAGATTTTCTTAAAATACATAGCTAAACAAAAAGTGATCCATATTTAAGATGCTCAGATGCCTACAACTTCCAAAGCCTGAATGTTACAATTAACCAGTGCAGGTCAAGTCTTGAATTTTCCAAATTTGCTAAAAGTAGGAAAGTGAGCAGAACCTACTATAAACTGTCTTAAAAGAAGAATTTTCATCCTAGTTAAAAAAAAATCAACACAAAAAAACCAAAAACAAACAAAACAAACACCACCCCACAAAAAAAAAACAAACAACCCAACCAAAACACAGAAACTCAAAAGCAAAACCAGTCTGGGATTGTTGGTTTTTTTGTTTTATTTTGGTTGCTTGCTTTTGGTTGTGGCTTTTGGCTTTGTCTGGTTTANAGTTACAAAACACTGGGACAAGGGTACCTCCTACCTGTCAACTCCTCGGCTGTGTCAGACGTTGTGTTCAGACCACAACGTTCGGTAACGGCTGGCTAATGACCCCGCTCCTAGTTAACAGCCTTTTCTCCTGAAGCCGCGGCTACCGTTTGCCTGTGCGTGTCCTCCGAGGACATCAACCCCACAGCGCGTACCAGGGCAGGGCCGCACCAGCGGTTAGCCGCCA
>VWZY01007217.1:262709-287262 GCA_013399075.1 Chloroceryle aenea | reverse complement strand
CTGCTTCCTGAGCTGGCCCGCGACTTCTGAGAGCTGGCTGCTCGGGACACGAATCGCAAACCGGCAAATTGCAACTCTTCAGTCTTGGCGTGTTGGTAGAGCAGGTTACGTCCTTGTCGTCCCACGCCGTAGCTTCAGGCCACTTCAAAAGTGAAATGGGAAACTCGAACTCCTAGGACGTTTAGCCGTGAAGCCTTACCTGAAATCGCCTCACTGTTAAGTTACTAAGGGCAAGGCTGAATCATTTGACTTCAAGACTCATTTGTGTTTAATTAAAGCAAAATGGAAATAAACACCCCTGATTGTGCATTATTGTATTATACAGTTAATCTTTCTTTAAAAAAAAAAATGCTCTCTGTTGAAAGCTGTGACAATAGTTTCAAACTCAGATGCCCAATTAATATTGAGTATGTTACATTGAAAGATAAAGTCTTTGCTTTTGGTTTGGCTCATAGGTGAGGTAAAAAAAGTAGTTACTGAGTTGTAGAGACTTAATTCCATGTAGCTTCAGTAATGCCAGTGTAAATAGTCCTTGCTGCTTATCACTGGATTCTGAGGAAAATGGTGGTATTTCACAGAATCACAGAATCCTAGGGGTTGGAAGGGACCTCGAAAGATCATCTAGTCCAACCCCCCCTGCCAGAGCAGGGCCACCTAGAGTACATCACATAGGAACATGTCCAGGTGGGTTTTGAATGTCTCCAGTGAAGGAGACTCCACGACCCCCCTGGGCAGCCTGTTCCAGGGCTCTGTCACCCTTACAGTAAAAAAATTTTTTCGAATATTCAACTTGAACCTCCTATGCTCCAATTTACACCCATTCCCCCTTGTCCTATCACTGGTCACTACTGAGAAAATTTTAATCAGTATAAAGTAATCAATGCTTTTTTTAAAGTTTTCATGTCTAAGGTTATCATTTAATGCTATATTGATCTTTTACAGTGTACTCAGAAATGTTCTTGGCTTCATCTTCCTTCAGAGAAGTCTTTTCTGATATTTCTGGTAAACCTATTAAAGAGTGTACTTAGAGAGTTTTCCAAACCTTGACCCCAATAAAATGGCAAAATACCAATGAATCATTGCCTTTTAGGTGGAGCTTGTAAACCATTTTGTGTAGGCAGCTACAGCAAAGATTTCAGATTCCAGATAATTTAAGTTCCTGCAAAGCTTTTAGGCTCACTCACATAAATCACTGAGCCTTTAGAATGATTCTTTTTTGTTGTTGTTTTAATGCCACTTTTCCTATGTCCCTTGAAACAAGTATCTCCTGAGAGGGCCATGGAGACTGACTGGGAGCAGTAATGCCTCAGAGGTCATGTAGCCAAGCATACTGCTGCATGCTAACTCTAACAGATACTTTTGGACAAGTATCAAGTCACTGGTGCAAGTTTGCCAGGATACTGTGAGAGTCCCCAGCATGGAAGAGGTGAAATTGGTCGTGTGCTGTGTTTGAGGTTGCTGGAACATTGGGTGGTACAATGAGTCAGAACTTTTCTGTCCAGTTACAATCTCACAACTTTAACAAGTCAGTAACTTTTCTAATTGCATCTTGTTTTTACTAGGTGCTTGGTGAACAGTGAGAAGCTAAGCCTAGAAAGCTGTGGGTTAGCAACCTAGAGGCAATAGCTATTGGCTGGTTCCCCTGTGTTGGGCAGTCTGTCTATTCCCTCATCTATCTCATCACCAGATATGTAAGCTTAGAGAGAGTGGCGTAGGTTAGGTAACATATACATCCATCTCAGGGGTACATCAAACAAGTTCATGGTGTGGAGGAGGAGAGAAATGGCTAGTGTCATCTGACTAAAGAGAGACTGAATCAAAATGTAAAAGCCTCCTCAAAACCAAAGAACATTGAAGTAGTGGAAAACTTGCAGTACTTCAGAAGATTTGGTTGAAATTTAGGGATTCATGAGTAAGAACTACTTTCTAAATGCCTGTAGTTTGTGTATGTAAAGAAAACATAGAGAAATTTCTTTGAAGTTTTACACATTTAACATGCTCTGCTAGTGAATCAGTTTAAGCAACTGGATATTTGAAAAGCTTGGATTCTCATTCAATGGTACGTGTTTCTAGGTGTACATGGTGTGTTTTGTTCTGGCAGAAGAAAAGGCCTGTGATACCTTGTGAGTGTAGTTATTACTATGTGCATCCAGAAAACCCAGTGATTTCCAGGCCCACACACTTGACTGGAGGATGATGAGAACTCTGCAAGGACTGACCTGTAAATTGAATTAGTTTGCCATCAGAGGAAGTGAGGATCTTCAGGTTTTAGGGTTGGGTTTTTTTAGGAAAAATAATTGGCAGTTGGCCTTACTGACTCCTAAACGGTTTATCCAGACCCTTGATTCTGTTCTTGTTGATAGCAATGTCAGATGGTGAAGAGTGACACCTGTGAGTACAAGTTGCAAGGGCTGGAGGCAGCAGTCAATCTCTGGTCAGATCTTTTGAATGCAGGATTGTGTGGGACCCAGGGACAGATTTACTCGTACCAGGCTGGTGTCTGTTAAATACAGTCTACACTCAGCAACAGGGGGTGAAATTTAAGGGTAGGGTTATTGTACAGCAGAGCGGGGCACAACTTACTAAGTTTTCATCTTCCCCTTTAGCCTAAGTTTTCATGCAGTGATGGCTTAACAGCCTATTTCAACAATTTATAATTAAGAAAAATTGTTCCACAACTAAAGCCATTGAATTTAGTGCTGCTAGCCTGAAACTTGAGATGTGAAGGCATTTGAATTCAGATATTCAATATGGTTGTAAATTACTCACGTGTTGTCAGCTGCACGGTCAGTTTTGATACCTGGGATTGGAGCGTTCAAAAGAACAGAGCATTCACGCTCCTCACTGGAACAGCTTATTTGGTTGTGCTAATAGATTTTGGAAAGAGGATTATCGGATTAGAAATAGAAGGCTATGAATTGTAATTGTGCTCTGCCACTGACTTGTTGTATAATCTTGGAAAAAGTAGTTTTGCCTTTGTCTCAGTTTCCTTGTCTGTTAGGTAGGAGTAGTGAATCTGAATGTCTCACTTCTAAGTGCCTTTTTTACAGTTTATGTTTGTAAGTTGTTAAAGAGCTGTTATAGAAATATTACAAACAAACAAAACCCCACCAACCAAAAAAAAAAACCCAAATAAAACCAAAACAACAATACACAAACAATTACAGAATCACAGAATCATTTAGGTTGGAAAAGACCCATGGGATCATCGTGTCCAACCTTTCACCCTACTCTACAAGTTCACCCCTTGACCCTATCCCCCAACACTACATCTGAGCAATTCTTAAAACACATCCAGGGGAGGCAACTCAACCACCCCCTTGGGCAGCCTATTCCAATATCCCNCCTTGTTGAAACTCATCCCATTAACACTGGCCCAGCATTCCAGTCTAAGTCTCTGGAGAGCCTCCCTATCCTCACGCAGATCAACACACGCACTTAACCTGGTGTCATCTGCAAATTTACTGATGATAGACACTATGCCCTCATTGAGATCATCAATACAGATGTTAAAGAGAAATAGTCCCAACACTGAGCCCTGAGGAATGCCACTTGTGACCTTCCCCCAGCTGGATTTAATACCATTGGCCACTACTCTCTGGGCCCGTCCATCCAGCCAGTGCTTGATCCAGCAGATCGTATTCTCATCCAGGCCATGTGCAGCCAGTTTTTACATTAGAAATCTATGGGGAACAGTGTCAAATGCTTTCCATAAGTCCAGGTAGGCCACGTCCATAGCCTTTCCTTCGTCTGGTAGTTGGGTCATCTTGTCATAGAAGGAGATCAGGTTCGTCAGGCAAGATCTGCCTTTCCTGAACCCATGCTGAGTGGGCCTGATCCACTGGTTGTCCTCTATATGGCTTGTAAGAGCACTCAAGATGATCTGCTCCATGAGCTTCCCTGGTACCGAAGTCAGACTAACAGTCTGTTGCCTGTACTGCATATCTTGTCTTTAGCTTCCTTCATGAAAATTTTGCAAGAAGCTCTTCCTATGACAGTTCAAGAAAGACAGAAAAATCATACTTGATCAAAGTATGGCCTGCTGTAGTGACAACCTATGAGCATATAGTGGTGACCATTAAGAAACTATCAAAGAATCACAGAATTATTGAGGCTGGAAAATACCTTTGATATCATCGAGTGCAGGAGAATATGTAAGACAATCACACACAGACCAATATGATNCACCCCTCCTTCCCTGTCTGTCCCTCCTGAAGAGCTTGTAGCCTTCAATTGTGGCACTCCAGTTATGTGTAGCATCCCACCATGTTTCTGTGATAGCCACTATGTCAGTTTTCTTCGCGCATCATGACTTCAAGCTTCCCCCGTTTGTTGCTCATACTGCATGCATTGGTATAAATGCACTTCAGATGAGTTAATGATACCAATATCTTTCTGTGAGTGTGTGCCCTTGTTCCTTCCGAACCCCTCTCAGGTGCTTCCATGACTTCTAAATTCCTAGCCTTTGTCTCAAAGTGGTAGAGCAAGAGTCTACACCAGTCCACCAGCCTTTTAGCCTTGACATGCTTCCCTCAGGCTCATTCCTAGCTGGTCCAGTTATCTCCCCTTCCCCCTTCATATCTAATTTAAAGCCCTATCAATCAGCCCCGCAATCTCCTGTGCAAAGACTCCCCCTTTTTGAAACGTGACCCCCATGAGATGCCATCTAGTCTGGTTCTGTATGAGTCATCCCATTGTCAAAGAACACAAAATTGTTATGGTGACACCAGTTACAAAGCCATAAATTAAAAGACTGTATGCATCTGCCAATTATTGAGTCTTTACCTGAAACTGGAAGAAGAGAAGAGAATATAACTTGTTCTCCGGATCCTCTCACCAGGGCTTTAAAGTCTTTCTTCATCCCTCTCAAACTACTATTTTCAACTTGATCTCCTCCTATATGGAAAACTAGTAAAGGGTACTAGTCTGAGGACTGCACCAAACTGGGAAGTTTCCTAGTGGTGTCCTTAATCTGGGCTCCAGGGATACAACACACTTCCCTATGGGAAGGGTCAACCCAACATATTAGACCCTTTGTTCCCCTCAAAAGTGAGTCCCCCCAGGACTACAACCCTTCATTTTTAATTAGTGGCTGATGTTATCACTTGAGTAGTTGACCTTTTTCACTTTGGACATACCTCTGGGGCAGGTAGTTCAACACCAACATCTTCATTTGACTGGTCCCTTTCAGCTAGCACCTCATATCTGTTCTGGATATTCAGTGATATCCAGTCTTTCCCAGCCAAAGCCATATGCCATCTGGTTAGCTGTGAGCAGGGTTCAGGGGCCCTCTGTGCCTGGGTGCTACTGGTGGGGTGCCTCTGTTTCTGGGGAAAGCCTGGCTCCACCAGTCAGTCTCCTGCTCAGCCTCCCTAATACTCCTCAGCCTATCTACTGCCTCTTGCAGTTCTACCATTCAGCAAAGGAGATCCCTCCCTCTGCTCACAGCACACATAGCACTTCTCAGAATCGCCCCTTGCTGCTAGGGTNCTGAAGTTGGTCTCCACAGCAATGGCTGTAAAGACCAAATGAACTCTATAGCTTTCTGTAATTTGGATGAGGTGAGGAAGATGACTGGAGGTGGTGGTGATGCATGTTTCCTTTACATTTATTTACAGCAACTACAAAATAAGAAGCTGAAATAATGTCAGCCCATAGGTTAGCAGTTGGCAGCCGATAGTTCGTATCTTTCTTCACAGACTTTCTGAATGTTGTGCTGCTTAAACAGCTGCTTTCAAAGGAGAGAGTGCACAACTGCTACTTCAGCGACTCAGGCCTAAACTTTAGTCCTGGAATACTAAAAATACTAATCTATACTTGTTCCATAATTTAATGCATTTTTAATTTTTTTTATTTTATTTCTTCCCCCTTCACAGATGTTATGTGGGTAGAAGAAGAAAGGGAGGGGAATGATAAGGAGAGAACAACTAGAATGTAAAATGATTTAGGGGAGAAATAGGATCCAGTACATGGGAAGAATAATCCATACCGTGAAGTCTGAAATAAGACTCAGGCTCCAATTTCATTTCCAGCTTCTGGTTTCTCACTGGTTTTGTGTCTAGGTTACCCCTTCCAGAAATTCCTCGTTCTTCTTTAATTCTCCACTGCGGAGTTGGAGCATGACAACTGATGTCTCCTGTGACTTTCTGCATCATAAGGTTATGAAAATCATTTACAGTTGTGACTGAACTTGTTTAACTCCTTGGAATGGTTGTAGGGAAGAAGACTGTCAGATTCCTGATGCACAACAGGTAGAGATGTATTTAAATCAACTGGAGTATAAATCTTAGAGCTCATGTATATTAATGACTTTCAGACTTTCTCTTTGGTTGTGTATATGGGAATTACAGTATTGGCTGCTGAATTCAGGACAATAGCTCTTCAATAATGACAGGTGAGGGAGGAGACTTTGGGAGCTGTAGTACTGGGAAAGCTGTGTCTGCTCAGATTAAGGCAGTACACACTGGAGTTAGCTGACTGACAAGTGACTTTTCCACATTCTGATGCTGCCAAAGTCAGTTTCCCAGACTCAGTTAAAATAATAGCAATTTTTTGTTTCTGTAGACACAATGTTGTTTTTCCAATTATTTTATCATACTACATAGATTAAAAAAATTTACAACAAACCCAAACAAAAGCACACAAGAAAGAACAAACCTTAAGAGCAATTGCTAATGCCTTTGTGAAGTATTAACAATTGGAAACTTTCCTTTATTTCTAGAGATGAAGTAGATGACTCTCCTGTTTTGTAATATCCATGAATCTATGACTAGCCAAAGGAAAACTAAAAGTTGGAAGTATTATTTTACAGGAAAAATAAATGGAAACATAAATGGTCTTAAACCAGGAAAATGAGATACACGCTGATTTTTCAACAGTGCAAATGGACAGAACATGCTATTGCAGGCACTGTTCACAGTATCTTCTCTCTAACACTAGGGTCCTTCTGTGGTTTCAGTGATCTCCATGCACACAATGCTAGAGAGGTTTCATTACCAAAGCTAGTTTACGCCTATTTGCAATATCACCGTATTCTAAGGTTCTGAATCAGCAGGGGTGGACATACCTTGATAGGCAGTGCTGAAAGATATCAAGTGACATTTAAGACAGAAAATAAGGGTACAGTAGTTGCATTCAGTTTAATAAGGCTGGCTATATATTTAAATACTCTCATTCATTCCATTTCAGCTCATCAGATTATTAACTTGGAGCTTGAAATATGTAGCAGTAGCTTAAACTGGGAGGAGGGAGGGGGGAAAAGAGGAGTCTGAACATGTTAGCCCCAGAGGCTGAGAAGGGGCTGAGTTCTTTCTGACTAGCTGGAACAGTTTAACTCACCGCAACTATGAGGGATCATGGCCCTCACCTGTCCAGTCTCCTCTGCTCTCCAGGAATCTGTCTTCCTGTGGGAATAACTGAACTGCCCATGAAGCTGTTATTGAACTGTCACACTTTACAGCCCAGTTTATATAGGTAAGTGGTGGTGTTTTACTTCTATACCTCTGGGAGATAAACTGCAGCAGTATTGTTATTGCTCCATATTCCACTTGTAGTGGAGGCAGCAATCTTTGTAGGAGCTTCATCATAGTGAAGACATTGAACCTGATCTAAAAATGATGAAAGTGGGTACCGGGAGAATATTGGCACCCAAGATGAAGCTGTCACTTGCTAGACTTATCCACCTGCTTCCAGAAGTGAAAAATTCACCGTTTCACCTAGAAGCTTGTGCATCAGACTTTGAAATACCTTGTCTGTAGATATGAATACAGGGTTGAAAGAGAGCAGTATTTTTCAAGAAGCCACCTGGTTTTATGTGCCACATTGTGCAAAAAGGAAAAAAAAATGAACTTGCTATTAAATAACAACTTGGTTTTAAGCCCTTCACCAAGGCTGAAGAATGCTGTCCTGCCAGTGGTAAAGGCATGAAACCTAAAACAGGATTGCATCCAGAGACCACGTAGTGGATAGGGGAGCAGCCACTCATGCATCTATGAATCTGTTCAAAATGTTGCCACTTCACAGTTAAAAACTGTGAGCTCATTTGCTTTAATTTGCAGTTACTGAATTTTGTTGTGCCTTTTTTTGTTAGACTCCTGTATTTTTTTTTTCTTCTTCAGAAAGTACAGTCACTAAATTAGAGTCACCCTTTAGTCTTTTGATAAACTAATCAGATTACTCATCTTAGGTTTCTTCTATTTTTGCTAGCCTTTGCATATTTCTATTTTCTGTACCCTCCCCCCATTTCTTTTTAAAAATAGACACCGTAACTGTAGGCAGAATCAACCTTAGTGGTACTGAATACTTGAGGTTAAAATGCTGATGAATTTTGCACTCGTCAATCTTCTGCTTCCTTCATCTGAAAATCAAATGATTGCTACAGCTTTCTGTAAAGAGTTCACGTTTCTTGTCCATTTTCTATGACCAGTAAAGGCTTTACACTGGTTGACACTTCACAGCCCTCTGTGCTACAGGGGTAGCTGCAGTGCCTGATGACGAGATGTACAATGTTGCATTTGAATGGAACAAACCAAAATTGCTTTGTGTAGGTTTGGTGTTTGGTGTACTGAGCAGTATGAAATTTTCCCTGTGACTTCATTCTCATTATTACTACTCTGCTGATTTCATTACCCTGAATTTACCCGTGTTTAATCCATATTACTCCCAAATCTCTAATGAAAACACCTGTCCTCATACCCCTAAATCCACAGTGAAAGACATTCAAATGTCATGATGGTTTCCATTTACATTTATGTTTTGACATGTTACTCAAGCAGTTGTTGATTCATATATTATGTTTTATTTATTTTTGAGTTTTAAAACGTAAGACATCTCATGAGCCAGTGTGAATCACTCTGGATTAGCTCCTGCATATTGTTGCCTTGATCTTCTGCTCTGCATGCCTGATGGACAGCTTCTAGGATGCTTGCTTTCCTCTAAACTCAGGAATAGTTCAGTGTCTAGACTAGTCTATTTTTTTCTCATACCGGTATGGCTGGTTACTTTAGCCCATCCTGGGTCTCCAGTACTACTCCAACTGGCCTTGGTGTCTCAGAGGACTTCATACCGTGGTCTTCTGCGCACAGCATACATCCTCAGCATCATCCAACAAAAGCACAAGCGTAACAGGCTGCAAATGACCCATCTCACTTGCACACATAGTAAGGAAATTATATTTTTTAAGGAACTTAAATTTTATAATGTGTGATGCTCAAAATGGGGTCAGGAGGGAAAATAGTCAAGGAAAGACAAGGAGATTGTGATGGAAGATTTTTTCTAGAGTGTTTTGCATCCCTTGATGCTGCTTTAAAAAGTGAAGACCAAAACTGAAAGCATCCCACATTGAGGGTCACAGTGAGAGGTGGTGTAGTTGGGTGCTAAGCGTGAATCAGACAGTGACTGTGTACGGCCTGAGCAGCAGGTCCGAGCTGTGGTAGGGCTATTGGTAGGGGCCAAGGTAGAGATCATCAGTGTTAAGGCCTGTGAAACCTTCAGCATTTGGAGTATCCTTAAGCATTATTTAGTTGTAGTGTCTCCAGGCACGTTGAAAGTTGCTGCCTATGAGCAGTATGCTCACAATCAGCTCTAGGTCAGTTTGTTGGGAGAATGGTGATCATCGGAAAAAGTCCTAAAGGCAGTTCATATATACATGAACTCCAACTCCCTGCTATTCTGGCAACTAATTAATATAGTTATTTAAATAAATTCATTAAGTTCTGCATTGAAAATAAGTGTCTTTTGCTAATACTGCTCTTTGAAAGGTAGTCTAGAACTTCCCTCCTCTTCCTAATCTTCTAACTCCAGCTCTACATTTATTCGGGACTTAGGCCAACATTATCTTTAATGTTAAACAGCACTTGTGTTCCTGGGGAGTTTACCTGCTTGATATTTATTTCTAGGCAGCTATCATGTCCTTTCTCAATCTTTGTACTCCCGAGCTAAACAAGTCATTTTAGTCTTTTCCCATGAAGTAGACTTTCTGCTCCTCTCATCATTCTAATAGCCCTTTTGTGCAACTTTTGAATTTATGAGATTAGGTTTGTAAGGAGAGGTAATATATGTTATTAGATCACTGATATAGTTAGAAAAAATAAGAAGAGCTTTTGGGTATACAAGTCATTCTTACGTATACCCAAAGCTTAACAGTTTTTTTTCCAACTATCTCAATTGTCTAATAAAAGATATTGACTCTGCCTACAAGCATTTCTTCTCACACATCCTTAGACATTATTTGCTATACCATACAACTTTTGAGTTAATCTTTCCTGAAATATTTTATATAGTTCTGTCCTCCCATGGGCCTCTGATTTTGCCAATATGACAGATTAATATGTACCTCTGTGTTCCTTGGAAACACATCTCATCCTAGATATTTTAGCACTGCCTTTGAACAATTCATGGGCCAGCTTACACTGGTGCCTCAGCATCTCTACTTGAGATACCAGTATGCACAGGTTTTTGTTATACAAGAAATCAGCAGCCTACTTTCCTTCAGTTCATGGGTGATTTTATTCTTCATATATAATATTTCCATTTCCCCCCATACTGGTTTCCTATTGCTACCTTGCCTGCACATTTGATTGAACATCCCACTTTTTGTGCTAGGTCAGAAACGACCTGCAGCTACCTTCTGAATAAATGGTTCAGTTTTTTGGCACACCCATCTAACGCCTTGCTTTTAGTGACTTTCTTACCAACCTTAAAATTCATTAGGTAATCCTCCTTTTCTCTATTTTAATCAACTGCTTGAATGAACTGTCACATGTTTTTCCGAAGCCCTGATAGATCAGATCTACTGTATTTTCCTGTTTTGGAAAGCGTCAAAGAAAGATACTTTTGGTTGACATGAGGTATGCATGCTACATTGTGTTTCATTTAATCCTGTTTTCTGTTTATTTTCATGTCATTACTTTTGTTCCATATCAAAACCCTTTCACAGTGCAGAATTTAGCTTACAGGCTTGCGGTACTTACTTTAAACTTCTGGTATTTCACTATTTAAAAAACAGATTAAATCAATAGGCCACAAAGTCTTGGTATTCTTCCGTTGTTTAAAGTCCCCTGGTCATAAGTTATCTGGACCAGCTGCTGTAATGTATTTATGCCTACACAAGCACTAATTTTTATTTGTCATCAAGTGGTTTGATTGCATAAGATTACCAAAAGACTGACAGCAGTTTATGTTTTGGATTTGGGTTTTTTTGTTTGTTTGTTTGCTTGAAAGAGCAAATAAAAGCGAAGTCTGTTTTGCTGTCTTTCCTCCCCTCCTCCCCCTGAGTTTAGACATATATAAGGGGTCATGTTTTCACAAGGGAAAACAATATGCCTTTAAAATGCTAGCCAATTATTCGGGAGGACAAGAAAAGTTTAGTTTCAACACATATTACCAGGGTGTGAAAAACTGCAGACGTTTCTTAGCCACCCAAGGCGTACGCCATAGAAATCTCTGTGCTTACACAACGGGTTTTATGTCCTTCGAGTGTTGTTTATGATGCAGTAAAAAGAACCCTTCATTACATGAATTTGGATACTGAAATAGATTAATATTTTGAAATAAATATTGCACAGTTCTCTTTTTTTTTTAAATATTTTAGAATTTTAGTAAAATATCACAGGCCTGATCTAAACCCCACTGAAGTAAGTGGGAAGAAGATGAATGACTTCAAGCAGTGAATGAATGAATGATGCCATGTACATGTTCTTCACAGAGCACACCCTGTCAGTTCTCTCCTCAAAAGAGGGGATGTGTGGAGTCTGTCCAGTGATTTGTGCCTGTGCAAAACAGCTGATCTAAGGGCTTGGAGAGTTCCTAAAGGACACACAAGCTGCATTTTAATGCAGTTTTGAGTGAAGAGGGTTTCCTTTCTAAAAGTTGTCTTATTCTCAGCTCCAAATAATGGATGATCCTGCCAAAATTATATGAAAATTAGATGTCTTATAAAGATGAACAGTATGCTTTGTAGGATATCAAATGTACTCTTAAACAGTGTATTTCTAGTGATTTCTTAAGAAATTTTATGCATGTTTGTATGTGTGAAGGTTTGACTGAACTCACCAATCTTCCTTTTTTTAATAAACCAGCATAAAGTAGAATTTATTTACATAATGCAATGATCCATGAAGGTTACCATAACATCAAGGGACCATATTAACCGCTTGAGTGGAATTCATTAGAAATTAACTACCACTTAAATTAATTTTCCCACATTCACAAGGCTGTAATGGTGGAAAAAGGAACCGTCCATCAGCATGTACTGACAGGAGAGCTGTCACTGCTTTTATTTATAGGTGAATACATTAACCCATGAAACAGCCTTTTCAGACCAAATCTTCTGCTTCTGTACAAATAAGCTCCTTCAGAAGACTTTTCCTTTATTAAGTAATCCAGCCTCAGTTAAACAGGAACACACACTGCTTAATATTTTTGCCACCGGCTATATATATCGTAGCCTTTTCCTAAGAACAGTGAAGAATTCGCTCCTAAAATAATTTAAACTTTACACTCTACATAGTTTATTTTCTGTGGATGACCTTATTGATTCAATCTCGTTATATTGCCATTGTGTTATTGGTTTTGGTAAAACTATACAAACAGAAGTTTGTCCATTGATAGTTCTTCTTTTGTAGCTTGTTATGTTATTTGAGTTTTTAAATTCTCTTACAAATGAATATATGTGCAAGCCTCCAGACCATAGGATGAAAGGGAGTATACTTTGTACCTCTCTGTAATGTAGGTGTACAAATTTACTGTAGTACATTGTGGTAATCATTTTGAATAGGCTACAGTGGGAAGGAGCTTTATGACACTTGTTAGATGACAACAGTTGACACAACCCAATACAGTGTTAGGAGGTGTCTTTTTTCTAAATCTGATAGCTGAAACGGTCATAGGACAATTTCCTGTACAGTTTAATATTAACAATTTTTTTCATGGATAATTATAGCTCAGAGCTAAAAGCTGGTCCTTACCAGTTAATAACATTTTACATTTTCTTTTTAATGGAGAAAGTTCAGTAAGAATATGAGGTTTTTTAGCTTTTAAGAAACACCCCTGTCTATGACCATTGATATGAACAAAATAAATTCAATTTTACATATTTTTCTGCTGGTTGCTGCCATAAGTAATAATCAGTGTCACACAACAACATCAAATGAACCTGTGTGCCAGCAACATTGCTCACTGAAGTGTTTCACTCTCATTGCTGCCCAGAAAGGGAAAATACAGAAGTTACAGTGAATCTCGTAGTATAGTGACACTTTCTCTTATGCTTCTCCATGGTTTCTAAGCCAGTGTCAAAGGAAGCTTCACCATGCCATTTCTCATACGAAGAATCTGAAAGGTGAGTGGCCTTCTCAGGTATTTCTGTGAGTTTCTTGCTGTGCTCAGACACTTGGCAGGTATAGCAAATAAATGAGATTTTCCCAGGTCACCCACAAGTCCCTGTATTAAGAGGGAACTAGAGGTTGTCCTGTTACTCCAGGGATAAAATTATCTTTTAAAAAGATGAAAAAAAAGCTGTTATCCTTTATGTCATCCCCTCTGAACAGATTCTTTTTAACAGCTTCTCAGAGGTGTAGAATTGTTACATGCTCAGAGCTAAAAGTATGAACTGAGTAAGTGAAGAGAAAATATTTTCCAGGCTTTGCCCCCAATAATATATGTCATTTTCTATTTCAGTTATTTAAATATATATACTATGCGATTCAGCTATGATGAATTAAAAACACAGTGTCAGTATTACCTAAAGAGACTATGATTGGAGTTATTTCATTTTCAGCCTGATGTCAAGCATCTTAACAAAGAATTTGTTTGGGTTCACTTTTCAGCTAGTTAAACTGAAAATCCATAAGTACTTCTACCAGTGGCTTGGGATGTTATTTGTTTAGAATATAGGCAAGTGGTTCTCCGATGTTCTGATGGCAGCCTAAGGAAAGCTTGTAGCTGGGAGCAGGCTAACCACTCTCCTTCAAAAGTAGCAACTGTCATCAGTACAATGTATGATTTATTTATTATTTAATGGATTTAGAGCATTTAAAATCCTTACAAACACTGTTTTGTCTAATTCTGCCACATTTTCTGTGGCACTGCCTTTTAGTTTGATTTGTATACACTAATGTACACACATAATGTATAATGTGAATGAGTCAGACAAACTAGAAAATTATTCCATTCTACTTAGTTCTCATCAGGGAATAGGGTTAATTTGGTTAATTGATACAATATTGACTAAGTAATGACTCTCACTTCTGTCAACATTTTTACATTTGTTAAATTCCCCTGTCTGATTCTGCTTTTCTACTTTATTTCCTTTTAAAATTTAAACATCTTAAAAAAAGGCTTTTCTCAATTAATGCATTTCATGATTGAGGAACACTGAAATTAACTTTTAGCCAATTAAATTTTTACGAGTATTTGCTATTGTCGACAGTAGTAAAAACTTCTGTTTCAGCCACATCAATAATTAATTTAGAAGCACATGCCTGAAATACTTCCCCACATGCAAAGGAGTTGTTATTCTCCCACAGCTTCCCTCACAGTCATCCTGGTGACTCCCTCGGCGCTAGTACGCCATTATTTTGTTGGCAGCATTTTGATTTCTGCATGGTTATGATTAACCTGTACAATGTGTTCCTCTTAATGCAAAGCTGTTTTCTTATCCCTTCAATTCTACAAACTGGAAAAAGCATATAGCCGGAGGCCACACAGAATAATACCAGTGTCAAGCTTTAAAAAACATATTTGTTTTGTGTCCTCTAAGGACAAATGATAGACATGTAAAAATGTTTTCTCTGTTTCTTTTTCAGGGAATACTTACTTTAGAATTAACTTCTGTCACAGAAAACATAATTTGAAGTATCTACTATATATTATTTCTGAGCATTTCTGCTATAAAGAGGGAAAACAGTACATTGTGTATGACATGTGTGATTACAAGGTTATAGAAACTCTTTATGTTTCTCTTGTTGCTATGATTTCTCCTTAAGAAAGCTTGTCACTGGAAACAGAAGAGAGTCTTTCCTTCAAAAGAGGCAAGTATAGCATTCTAGCAACCAGTGCAGTGTAATGAATGTAAATTTTAATTGCTTCATAATACTTTAAGTTCCTACACCTCTGAAGCACTCAGTGCTCTTCATGCAATCCAGCCGTGTATCACTTTTGAAATAGATCCACGGAAAAAAGAGATTTTTATGATACATCCTTAAGTGTTCTGATGATTACACATGCTGTAACCTATTTCTTTATAAGCGCATTCCATCTTTAATTTTGTCCTCTTCAAGATACAACCATCCTAGTGTCCTTTTATTCATAGAGATTGTTCTTTTACATACTTTCTCCATCTTACCTATTTGTTAATTCTGTTTCTCTGTGATATCAAGCATACTTCATTTCATGCTTCATTGTCCAGGTTTTAGTTTCAGCTCCACTATATTAAATGTTCCCACCCTTTTGCTCCATATTTTATAGTCGACAGTACAGAAGCGATAAAAGCCTTTCTCAAGCAAAGAGAAAGATGAGTGTTCTTAATGTGAAATTCTTTTCCTTCAGAAACTTGATTGACCTCAAATCTTATGACTTTACAGTCAAGAAAAATAAAACTCATTCAAGGCAAAAAGCATCTCAGCAACACATCTCTGAAGTTAAAATTAGAAATTTTCTCATTTCTCCCTATTTCTCACCACTTTCCAAATAAAGACAAAACATATACATTAAAATGGAAAAAAAAAATGGTTAGCTGCATAATTTTTGCTTAAATCAAATTTTGCTTAAGTCACATTATTACAAATTTCATGTACCCTTGTTTCTGATACCAAAATGTTCCACTTCATTACATTGAAGACTTGATTTTTTATTAGAAATCCTTAATTTCCTGTCTCATTTGCCATAGTGGACCTGATCACAGAAAGGGATTTCCTGGATCTGAGGAAGTCCTGATAAAAGAGGGGCAGCTTGGAAATGTCTCTTAGAAAAGCTGGTGGTGGATGGAAAAGAGAGCTCTTCGAGACGGCGGGGTTGCTCGTAAAATACCCATGGTTCAGCCTGTCCATCATTTTCTATTGTTCAAAGGCTAGATGACCAAATGACAAATGATCCTGCTAAATCAATTAGAGAAGATCTTGGAAGCAGCACAGATAATCAAAATAGTTGTGGTCCAGCAAAGTATAAGTTTAGCCTGAATGGATCACATTCCATAAACTGGATCCATGCTGTAGCGAAACGACTTCTCTGTGCTCTTAAAAATCACACTGAGAAGTCATATGTGGCACCTGGTCAGCTCATGAAGCCTAACCTTCAACTGCAGCGTAAGCACAGCCCACCTCTCTGGGAGAAAGATCATGCAGTCTCCTGAGAACTTTATCAGGAATGTGAAGTACACTGGGCTAAAGATCCATGGTCAGTACCTGGGGATTTACTAGTGAGCACCCAAGAAAGCATCTCCAAGGATTTGGCCTGAGAGGGAAGTAATCCCTTCAGCTAGTCCTGGTCACACTGAGTCACTGGGGAGCCAAGAGCCATCAATGAGTTCTTCTTCAGAGTGTCCTCTGCACAGGACTCCAGCAGGAAAACTACAGCAATGGCTTAGCCAGCTTGGCCTGGTGGATCTGATCAAGCTGTGTAGTAGAGGGCCTGGTAGCATCCTCAGCTGCTGTGCAGGATAATCTGGTATCCAAAATGGAGGGATGGAGGGAATCTGAGACTTGGTTTGTGCTTTCCTTCCTTTGTCTGGCAGATGAAGTCTCTGTGTTTGTTATAAGAGGGTCTGGAAACAGTCAGCTAGCAAAAGTATGCAGGGCAAAATGGTGTTCCCTGTTCACACAACTTGTTCTCAAATTTTCTTACATCTTCTTGCACCCATCACTGGCACCCTCGTATCAGTGGATCAGGCATCCATCGGCCAATGCTCTCCTGCTTGTTTTGGGAGCCATGTGCTCCTATCTGGTAGCCCTAGCTGAGGAACTTCCAAGAGGAACAAGCACAACATCCCTCTGCAGTGGTGGTACCTACATGGACCTGCCAGTGAAGGGGAAACCCCTGCAGCTGAGCTAAAGGTAGCTGAAAGGGGAGCTTGTGAGGGCAGTACTGGGGAGACGGAGTGGAGCAGAAGGGAGTCTTCTTTTGTTGTTTGCACAACAGAATGATTTCTGTAGCTGTGCATCTGTATTTAATCTCTAATACCTGTTGGATAATGTGCCAGCACTTCTCCAGAGCAGGGGATAAAATACACACAGGATGCTTTTGTCTGTTTTGTCCCCTTTGCCTGTTCTATAACATCCTTTTGCCCTACAACAATTACATTATCCTCAACTTTCCCTCTTCAGTTGCAAAGCATCATGTGGATTTTCTGCTTGGAGTGGAAATGAAGAAATTTTGGAATGTATTTGACAGATATATTTTAATTAAATGTAAATTTCTAACAGTTTTTATTGAAATATTGTTTAAGTCTTGGGTTCAAATGGGTTTTGGATAACACACTGTAAAACAATGACAAAGGGCACTTGAAGAAAGAAACACCAAGAATCCCAACAAGTAACAACTTAAATAGAGAAAAGGCAATAGTAACAGACGTGAAGCTAAAGATTTCAGCAACACTAAAAACCTAAAATAAAATAATTTTGATACGGCAGAATAAAAAAAGGCAAACCAAGCAGCTATATAGATCTTAGTTGTCAGTTGAAATGCTTCAAACAAGACTGTAGAAAATGGAGATTTTATCTTTATTTTGCCATGTGAACTAATTGCTTCAGAATTAAAAGAAGATATTATCATACTGATAGTACCAGGATAGAATAGAAATAAGTACATGTGTTCTCCCTGGTCATAATCCTGTAATAATAATTAAAAACAAAGAGGAAAGGAAAGATTTTTCTCTGTATTATAGTTGGCCTCATTAACATATCAGCTACTCCTTCCTTGATTTAATAGAATATCAAACAGGTTGTGCTTCACCTCACAGTCCTAGGCTTGAAGTGCTGATTGCTGCATATTAGAGGCCTCTGGCTTCTCTGTGGCACCGTCACAAGGAATACCCACAGGTGTCTTTCTTACTGTTCAACAGTCGCGTTTGAATGTGCATTAAAAATCTGAGTAATGTCAATGAACAAAGCTGGTTTCTGGGCAGGTTCAAAAAAGTTTATTTTTATATATATATACCCATGCATATATGGGTATATATATATAAAAACTTCTAGGTCAGAACTTCTCCATATAATATATTACTGATTTAAAGCCACACTTAGTCTTTTTAGCACACTTTTCTGTACACATGCCTGAAAATTCTTACAAATAAAAAGATGATAATTTGTATAGGTTGACAATGGATTTCAATTATTTCAGACGAGCTACTAAGAAACTGAAGTAAGTTGTTACGTATAATTATGGCTGATCTTAGAGAAGGAAAATTTACAGATCAACTGTTTTGTGTGGGTTATACTACTGTCTACTGTCCAGACATTTTATTTAACTTTGACAGAAAATATACTACCCATTTTGGTGACAAAATAACCAATGTTACTTCTTAGTAAAAAGGACTATAAGTCTTGTTATGATGACAATTCTGTTGTTTGTAAAATGAACTAAAGGTACACTTTATTGCTTCTGCTTGGACCACTACACTAAGGTGTGGCTCAGAGTTTACGGCAGTGTCACAGAAAAATGCCTACTGATAAGCATCATCTGTTGGTGGCTCTAAAAATTGCTCTTTCATTGGAGGCACAGTAGTCTCTGTTGAGGAGATGTGGTGTTCAGAATCCTAAAATACCTTGAGCCCTAACTCACACATCTGTTGAGTATACCAGTGAAGGAAAATTGTGGAAGTGCTTGGGTGGTGTTTTCATTTGGCTTTTATGTGATTGCAGTGTGGCAATTAGTAATTTTAGAGAATAAACAAGATGACAACTGCTTAGCAGCAGAAAGTAGAAAGAAAGAACTCATCAGTGCTGCCGTACTCCCACTCTGGTCGTCCCATTCACATTATCTCAGTCATACACCATAATTGGAAGTTAAGGCAGCAGGTCTTTTTTACACAGCATAAAGATATACAAATAACAAGCATTAAATAAGAAACATTGCACTACATCGAGATTAACAGAAGTAATAATGCTGACCTTGCTAGCACTCAAGCCTTTTCAACCGCGAATAATCTTCCACCCTGACAGGGAAGAGCAAGACATCTAATCCTCTAGCATGTTCATGATAGAAGAATTGCCACTCCTTCCAAATTAATCATTACCCCAGACATTTCCCTTATACTTAAAAAGATTATTCCTTAGCCCTTTGCAAGCTAAGGTTCCCTTTGCGCAGAGAAGAGCCAGCTAGAGGTCTTTTAACTTTGCTCCAGCTATAACCCTGGAATTTCAGACCTAGCATGTTGTATTTGCCCAGGCCCAAATGCCCCTCAAATGGCTGTTGGGTGACCTTGCCCTATTATATTAAAGAAAAGCATATCTGAATATTTTTGAGGTTTTCTACAGATCAAAATGAATGTCTATTTGCAGGTTTTGTAAACTGACAAAACCTGGGTAGAGCTTTAGCGTGGTATGAAGATTAATGACCCTTAAGAGGAGTCCTGCAGGTTTCATTTGTATTCTCTGCGCTGTTTTCACACTTTCAGAGAGCAATGCTGAACTTCTGAACCACTTTGTCAACCTTGTTAATTTGACAGTGATTTACATCTCTCTTAATTCATACCGGAATATCTTCAGCTGTAGCTATTTGTTAGTTATTCCACTCAGGAGGTGAAATCCTGGACTCATTGCCACGGCACAAGGTCTCAGCACACCCAACTGTGTAAATGACCGTGATTAAAAGCACCCATTTTTTTAGTCCATTTTAGTATCCTAGTGAGTGTATAATAGAAGCCAGGTGTACTGTGTATTCTGTTTCCATTTCTCACTCAGGACATAGGTCTCCAAGATCTCCCTCTTCCTCCCTAAAAGGAGAAGAAACAGAATACCGCTTCCTAGAGAGGTAAATATGTACAGGCAGATGAGACAGTCAACAGTGTTTATATCTATATTCATGCGCTTTTTGCATAAGGACTAGAGAAAAAGTTGGGAGTTCAAGGTTATGCCCAATGAAATTCTTGCAAAGTCTGATGCTGTTACACCTGTGGTTAAAATTATTCAGTGTACTCTGACAGTGAACGCAAACATTTGGCACCTCAAGTCTTCACAGTTATACTTACCTTCACCTGGAGATACTGACAGTATCTCTGGAAGGACTGACTTCCTACCCAGCAAGTAGCAGAAACATCTGCAACTCCTGCAAGCTTTGATGAACTGCTTTTCATATTGGAGAAAAGACTAAAGCAGAGGCTGACTGCCTCTTAGGCTACCTCAATTTTACAGAAGAAATTTCTATTATTAGGCTTATTGACATACCCTTTGAGACCATGGAGCACTAGAACACAGATGCTATCAGCTGCAGAATGGTCTGAATATTGCACCTCCTTAAATTTGCGGAGTATGTGTTCCTTTTTTACATATAGTTAAAAAGTAGATCTCTCCCTCAAAGATCAGAATAGCTGTCTGTAGGGTACCATTGCATTCTATTTCTTTAGGCAAGGATGAATAAGCTTAGCTCCACTTTCCAATGTGTTTTGTGGTCACGTAGCTCTAGTTAGTACTTTGTTAAGAGCAGTCAAAAAGCCTTAAGCAAGAAAAAAATTGTATTGACTTTGTCTCATCAATGCATTAATGCTGCTAACTGATTTTTGCTTTGGAACATGGGCTATGTCATATGGATAATATCTGTGTGTGAAGGACTATAAAAATACTACTAACCTCAGCATTGAACAGGAGGATTCATGCTGAATTGGTTATTCATAGTTAAATATAAATGTTTCTTAGTTGCTGGTTCTTAATTCACAGCATTTTCCTTTCCTTAGTGATGTATATTGTATTTTTCTGAACCAAAACACATAATGATAATTTGAACCCAGAAATCCAGTTGTTCCATGGAGACACGTTTACAGTTCCATCAATATTGAGGTGACCTGTGTTATGGACAGTATAATGATTTGATTATGTCTTGTCATTTAGAATTACCATTTGAGATCAACAGACTATAATCAGTTATTTTACTACTGTTATATTGATTTAGTCTGATATTAAACTTTTTGCCAGAAATCGTGTCTTTCTGCTGCTACAAACAGCTCACTCATCTTGAAAAGGTTTGGAATGCAGCACAACAAAATAAATAATAAAAAAACCCCAACCAAATTTATCACATCATCTGCTGCTTTAGGATGAGGTTGCCAAACCCTGTCATATCTTTAACATGCTTTTATTATAAGCTACCTGAAGATTTTTACATTATATGAACCACTACAATATTGAAAACTTTCAAGAAATTGTACTCTTACTTCAGATATGATTGAGATCTTTCACATTTTTATCCTTAATCCAGTGTATCTAAATGCTTTTTTTTTAAAAAAAAAAAAATTATTACTTTAAGGAACTATTGGACTATATGCTCTCCTTTTCCACACACTTTGACATGTGGTAGAAAACCTAGAGAGGCCCTAGATGTGGATAATAAGGATTTAGGCATTTCAGTTTTCATCTATAGGAATTTATGGCACCTAGAGGTCTCTAGACTTANTGAGGGATATGGTTTAGCCGAGGTCTTGTCAGTGGTAGGTTAATGATTGGACTAGATGATCTTAAACGTCTTTTCCAATCTAAGAATTCTGTGAATCTGTGATTCTGTCTATATTTGAAGACTGAGAATGATAAATGCCATCATTTTATTAAGTTGACAGTTTCCCTGCAAAAGAAAAGAACTTCTCAATTTATTTATTTTTTTCCACTTACTCTTTCATGAGTGAAATTCTGGTTGTACTACTACTGAGACGATCAGGTAAAATTCACAGTGTGGTTCACAGAAATGCTGTGTGAACTGAGAATAAGGCAAAGAGCTCTGGTCTGGATAAAGTCAGTAAAGTAATACTTTTTCTTCTTTGAAGGAAGTTGTTGTTTTAACATCCTCATCTCAAATAAGCATTGTTTTTGGTATTCAGCTATTTAAAATTCTCTGAGTTAGGGTTATTAGCACTAGTAATAATTACATGAATTGTAAGAGAAAAGTAAATTTTCATGAAATACACATTGTTTTCCTGGACTGTATTTTTTAAAATTCAAATAACGGTCTAAGTGGAAATTATTAACATTCCTACAGATCTTTTTCATTATTGGTTGGAGGAAACTTGCACATAAAAGGCTTACTTACATTATTTAAAAAATAATTCTATTTTAAAATAACTCAGATTTAATAAACACTTCTTCCTTCAAATGAACAAAATCAGCAAAAGCATTAGTTGCTTCATGTGATATATGTATTTTAAAACCATAAGCATAAATGAAGCTGCTTACTCTTAGTGTTAAGGCTTTAGCAAAATGCAGGAAACTGAAAACAGAGAAGACTCTGCAAGTCTGGTTTTATCTTAAAAAATATGCTCTTTTGTATTAACCTTAATCAAGCATTACACAAAATCAATGACAATTTGAATTAAGAAATTGGGTATCAGAAAAAAATCTCCAGAAGGGCCCTTTTCATCAGTAGGAATCACAAGGTATTTTCTAATAGGCAAAGAATATCATGGTTAGTTGTCTTTTAATGTATTTTTAATTTATAAGAGAAAGAATCCTACTTTCAAAGACACTGAATAGGCACTAATCACCAGAAACTGTCAATCCAGATTTGAAATCCAAATGCCAAACCAAAAGTACCCATAACTTGAGAAAGGTTCTCTACATAGTTTCAGGGAGAAGTGAAAGACACATCTAGATGCAGAAAAAGAATACAACTTCCAATAGACACCAAATCATTATTGCTATTATTTTAATGCATTGCAGACCAAGGGCAGATTTACAGTGTTAAAGATGGTGATAACACTGTAGAAAAGACAGAATTGTTCAGCAAATACATCTTACCTGTTCTAATAGGTAGGGCATCCCTGCCTGTCTGTGGTTAGCATGGACAGCTCTACAATGCACCCTTCAAGCTCCTCCTTATTTTTTCCCATCAGCCCTATGAATCTATTTTTTTTTGTTAGTTGGGTTTTTTTTTGGTTATTTTTTAGTTTAGTTTTGTTTTGCTTTTTCTTAATTATGCCTTCTTTTTGTCTGACTATGTTTTAAATGGATGCAGCTATATTTCTGGCTTCCAAATCCAGTCTGTAAAAAGGTCTTCAGACTACAGCTGATTGGGCTCCCATGGGACATGGTCAGAGAGGCAGATAGTTTCACAGTCCAGCTCAAGCATGAGCATAAATGAGCAGAGATAGAGCAGAAAAGTCCCCTCTGCTTGAAGAATCTGCAAAAATAAAACTACTCCTCAAAATTTTCAGGGTCAAAGATAGGGGCATCTAAGAAGTTTAATTGCTTCAGGAATGAAGGAGAGCTGAGCAGAAGTTTACAGGATTGCGGCCTGGCTTGTCTGTCTGGCACCTCTTCCAGTCTTTCATCCTCCTAATGTCTGTGACCCAAAACAGCTATGCTATGGTTGCTTGACTAACAATACAACAACTCGTTTGTGATACGACTGCTGTAGCTACCAGAGAAAGCAACCCCCCTCTATAAGATGGGAATAATGTTTTTTTTTTCAATTCTAAATGTTTTGAAATATACAGATGAAAGTCTTACAGAGGAAGTTAAGTTCCTATTTTAAAACAAGCCTGCAATATTGTTTGCCTGCAAAGAAACAAAGGTTACATGTTTCAAAAGTTTGCACAGTAAGTACTTACAAGCCGCACATTGTTTTTCATTACCAATGATTTGTTTTCTTGCAGAACAACTTCTTCTAAAATATTAAACATAGTCGAAGTGACTAATGCATTTTTTTAATCTAAGAATTGCTCAATTAAAAATTTACAAGGCACGCAATTTTGATTTCTGCCGACAATAGTCAAAACTTGTGTATAAAGATTAATTACTTATAAAGTAAAACACATCTTTTTAAAATTGACATTAAATTTGCATCTGCACTGTATGTTGGATTTTATTCTACCCTCTTTAAGCAAAGGACTTCTGGTAGACTTTAGGTGGAGTTTTAAAAGGCTGATAGAAATGCATTGTATGAATTGACTGGTGTTTGTACCAGATAAAACTGAGAAGCAAACTGTATTTTCTACTTCTGGTTCTGATGCATTCATTATACTCATTGGATATCCTACTTAACAATATAGAAAATATATGGAATTTTAAATTATATTTTATTATATTATTGTCAATTCTTGTCTTACATGAAAAGGTATTCATATNGTATAAAATTAAACAACTTTGTTAAAATCTTCTTTTAAAATTGTTGCACTATATTAACTATTTCATAACATTTTCTACTGACGGCATGATTGAGGTTTCTAATGACAGAAAAATATATATTTCTTTTACTATACCAAGACTGCCCTCTAGAGTCTCATTGGGCCAAATTAATCTTTGGTGTAACCTCTCTCTCCAGATTAGTTTTGAAACGTACACATCTTTACAGGACCTGTTATGCAGTGCTCCCATTTGAATGATAAAATGCTTGCTTGAAATTCCAAGACAAAGATGTGATT
>VWZY01007217.1:231275-262644 GCA_013399075.1 Chloroceryle aenea | reverse complement strand
AAAAAAAAAAAAAAAGGAAAATTGTGGAAAAGAGAAACTTTTAATCTCTTCCTAAAATCACACGAGAGATGTGTATGTCTATAAAAGATGACAGAGGGAAGACATGCAGGATAACTGAATTAGGCTGGAACTTGTTCTTTCATTACTAGTGTTAAAAACCAGCACTTCTGCCCTCTGAGGGTTGGATTAAGCTTCTACTGAAGCCCATGGCAAAACTTAAGTAATCAAAGAAACAGAATTATTGTACTGATTGCCAGAAGCGTTTGTATTCAAGTTGTTAAATTAATAATGGGTATCTGGTTCAATAAACAGTTGTGTTTCCCATTAAACTGTAGCTGCAGTTCTGCTTCTTATTACTTACCAATATATTATGCAAAAAAAGGCAGGGGAAAGAGGACAAATGTGAAGTAAACAGACTCACACAATATGGTTTTAAAATGTATGATGCAATGAAATGCATCCACTTTAAACCATAGACCACTTTATGTCATTGAGAAACTAATTTTCAGATTAAAAGAATGTAATTCTTAATTACAAACCTATAATTTAAATCAAAGAATATAATAAAAAATAAGATTTTCTTTTTCTTCCCTCAGATAACTCAATTTTCACTTTTTTCCTGTTTTCCAGCTCCCAGTAGGAATGGCTGATTTAAATCAGGTTGCACTTTGCATTTATTATATATTCTGAGGCACAGCTGGGAGAAATAGCCCCAGCAAGCTAACTGAAATTGGCTTCACATAGAAAAAGCCTAAAAGATTTGGCCCTACATTGATATTTACAGCAGATGAGCATAAGATTGAAACATGGTTTATTAAATTGTTTACTGGAATCTGCATTTATTCAAAAAAATTCTTCTTTATTATGACCTTTCTGTGGGAAGCAACAAAATAATCACTTGAGTTCACAATGAATGGTGCTGAACTAGTAATTGATTTTTTTTTTTTCACCACAGTTTTGTTGAGAATAGACCCCAGATACTTCAGCACTTTGTAGTATATGGTCCCAAGTTCTAGTAAGGTAACTGCACCAGTATCTGTCTTATTAGGGAGATATGAGACTATTCTCTTGTGAGCAGCAGAGCACAGTTACTCTTGGTCACTGTGACTGCACAGGAAGAGTTACAGGCAGTCATTTTGGATGTCTGGGACCAATTTCACATCCTGAGGGCAGAGCATGCAGGAGAAACACCACGCACACAGAATATACACAAGAGTCTTTACTTTGTTTGGTAATGTTGCACACAAACTGGGAAATATTTTGTTAGTATAACAATGCAGAAAAATGCAAGCATTATGTTACACACTACAGACCTAAATTGACAAAAACACCTTACGAAACAGACTCATTTTTTTTTATCTAAAAGAAATGTTTTCAGTTTAATCTGAAGGCCACTGCAGTCAGTGGAAGTCTTTCCATTCATGTGAGTTTGCTTCTTAACTGTTCTTTCTTATCCTCTGTGTACTTGAGACATCAGGAATCAATTTAGACCATCTCCTAAACATATCTACACAATCTAATGATCACAGGACACTGGATAGAAGAGTACAAAACCTGCATGCATCTACCTGCTGCTCCATAAAACCAGTTTTGATATCACTTTTTGCAATACTTCCATTGGTATTAATGGGAAAATATTCTACATTTCTCATTATCTATTTTAAATTTGAATAGGTTTCCTATTATTCTTTGTAGTTTGCATTTTCTTTTTCTAACTATGCCTTGGAAATACATGCAGTCATCCTCAACTTTTATCTTTTAGGGAGTATTGATTTTTTAAAATCTTCTACTTTTGTTGCCTTTGAGCTCATAATTTTTCACTATTAGGCTGCTTTTTCACTAAAGCAGAAGCACAAGGAAAAAAAAGAGACATTTTAAGGAAAAAAGCTTACTGTAGATTTTTTTGAAAGCCACATCAAACATTTTTCCCCACCTCACCTTATTACAACCATGGTTTCACAAATAATGGATAATTCATTGGATTTTGGTACTAAACAAAAGAGTTGCTACGTGTGCACTCTTTAGAAGATTAAGAAGGCTTTTATATAACCACTTGCTGTAACACGTGTGAAGGATGTGAGCTAGAGTTTTATATTCAACTGAAGAACAACCCTAACCATTATCCTGCAATTAGTATGGAGAAAAGGAGGCTGAGGGGAGACCTCCTCACTCTCCACAACTGCCTGAAAGGAGGTTCTAGTGAGGTGGGGGTCAGGCTGTTCTCCCATGTATCAAGACAAGAGGAAATGGCCTCAAGTTGTGCCAGGGAAGGTTTAGGTTGGATATTGGGAAAAATTTCTTCACAGAAAGGGTTCTCAATCCCTGAAACAGGCTTCCCAGGGAAGTAAGTGGTGGAGTCACCATCCCTGGCGATATTTAAAAAACATGTGATGCTGAGGCACATGGTTTAGTGGTGACCTGGCAGTGCCGAGTTAATGATTGGACTGGATGATCTTAAAGGTCTTTTACAACCTAAATAATTCTATGATTCTATTTACTTTGAGGCATCACTTGCCCAATATGCCCAGATGGAGCAGTTTCATTTTGTAGGAACTCACTTTGATAAAAGAACAAGCTTGTGAGACTGACTCCACTGCTTGGTACTGATGGTGCTTTCCTGCATAGTGAAACTATGTATAGTGTCCACAGAATTCTTAGCTACTTTTAAAAATGTTTGATTATGCTAGTAAAGTAAATGCTGTAAATAAAAGAAATAAAGAATTTGTCCTTTCTCCTTTTTCAAAATACACCTTCTTTTAGTGACTAGTGAAGTGTTTAAGATTTGTCTGTACTCCCCACAGTAACAGAAGGGAATTTCGTGACCAGTTGCAGAACTGAATGACTGAACTACTGTAGATGGGAGTCCATGGACTCCATATTAAGTCCCATATTAAGTATGCTTATACTTTGCTTATCCAAAGAACAGTGCATATAGATGTTGTTCTGTAGCTATAACTCTGTTCCTGTAGCTGAAAAAGTTAGGTCTTCTTAACTGCAATGTCTTCTGGAAGAACTAGGATAATACTTAGGAACCTTCTAATTTCAGGTCTCAATGCATTTATAATTTTTTTTATGTCTATTTCTTCTCATGCCAATATTGCCTTTTAATTTAAACAGTTATTTCCCTCACTGTGTTTACACCCTTGTTATATTTATAGATTGTAATCATAACCTCCTCCGCACCACAATCTCCTTAGATAAACAAGTCCGCAATGTCCTTTCCATAAAGTTGGATTCTCTGTATTCATAGTCTTCTTAGGAGCCTCTCAGTGCACCTGATACAGTTTCAGTTCATTGCTTTTGGACATGGGCAAGAAGAATCACTTGCAGTATGCTAGGTAAAGCCTTACAGTGCAACATACAATGTCACTATCCCTCCTCTGTCTCTACTGCCCTTCCCTGTAGTATTCCAGGAGTCTTCAGTATTGATGGAGCTTTTGATTTTTTACCAGTGTCATCAGAGTAACTCTGACACAATGGTGATGTTCACTCATGAAAATAGCACATAAGGTTGCCTCCAAAGTAACATTTCAGCCTTTCATTTCAAACTGCCCCTTTTGGCCCTACCCATGCCAGTATTCACTCACCTATATTCCTTGCTTCCTAACTCCCTTACACTTTTTCCAATAGCTCCCATTTTTAAAATTTTGCTTGAGGCTTCCCACGTGGCACTTCTTCAGGTCCACTAATGCAAATCAAACTGAGAAAATCTACTCTGTTCATTTGTATATCAGTCTCAACAGGTCAGTCCCACAAGACTTTATTTTGATTTGTTCTTATTGCGCATTATATCATTTTCTCTTTTCCTTCTATTTTTTTTTTTAATCTATTCTTCTGAACATTTTACAAAGCCTAATATCACCTTGAGATGTGGTTTCCAGGCCTGCAGTTGGTTTAGGTTTATTTTTTTTCATTCTGTTAAACAGACACTACATTCACTGTTTTTTAATCATATTCTCAGTCATCCCAACACCAGCTGATACCTCAATATCCTTCTCCTTGTCTGACTGCAAGACTGTTGAAAAACTCTTTTGTGATATTTTAACTGGAGATTCCTTTGCCAGATCTTTGAGATTATTTGATCTCCCTCAGCCTGAATGCAATAGTATTTGTTAAGTGTTACTCCTGTCTCAGTAGAAGCTATTTATGTTTCACCAATCTTATTAACATTTTCCACCTACCTTTTGCTCCTGCTAAAACATCACATTATTTGAAACTGAATCAAAGCATTCGTTTATTTTTGAGGCTAAAATGAAAATGTGTTCCATCTAGAGGTTAAATAGTCACTGTGTAGCAGCTTTGTTTCTCCTTTAGTCCTTTGCCATTTGTTTTACTGTTCTATGCAAGGTCTGCTTCATGTTGAGCCTTTGCTTGTTCTTAAAATCCTTCTTGAAATGATTATTCATCCAATAAGCTCTGCAGTCCTTTCCCATGATTTTTTTTCTCATTTGTTTGAGACAATTTTTAAAAACCTCAGCACCTTGGGTTTGATGTTGAAGGCCTTGAGACTTCTTTCTACCTGGATTCACTATCTCTTTTTCTTCATTTATTCAGGCTTACTTTCTTAGCTACAGATCTGTCCATTACATTTAGCTAAACCTGAATTGACTAAACTAAGTTTTCTTTCTGATTTCTATTTCACTTAAAAGTCCTTATCACTAACTAAACTGAAGCCTCAAATGGTATCATCTCCTATTTTAGCAGTGACATTTTGGGGAAAGAGATTGTTTACTTCTATGCAACATGGAATATCTGTATCATACCATACCTACTACTCTTTTAGCTATTTCTGCATTTTTGTTTTGTTCTTGTTCCTGATAGAAATCACCACTGTTAAGCTGCACTAGGATTTACACTGTAGCAGATGCATGTAGATACTGTGGTTCAGTAAGAAAATCCTATTAAAATGTAAGCACATTTTCATTTACTCTTATTAAAATGTAAGCACATGTTTAATTTACAAATGTAACCAGAAATGTTTCTTAAAAGATTCACACTTCAGTTGCACAGAAACAACTGAGCCACTCTTCAACTTTCTCAACTCTGTCAACCTCAGAAATGTGAAAACTGTGGGGTACTATGGGAGGATCATGTTGTTCCCCCTCCACCTGTAACACAAGGTGCTGAAATTTGATCTACTTAACTCTCTCCCAAAATGTTTCCTGTATAACAACAGAATGTTTTTAAGAAATAGAGAGATTTTGGATGTGTAATCCCATGGTAATCTTAATTTGCCTATTTTTAACTCATATTTTTTATCACATGGTTACATACTGGATTTTACAAAATCCTTTATTATTGGATATTTGCTTCCTTTAATCATACTGCCTTCATATCACTTGTTGGTCCTCTTTTTGATAAACTACTTGAACCCTTCAAATCTCATATTTTACACTATTTTTTCCTGCTCTTGAATTTGGTTGCTTTCTTCAGTTTCCTCACATCTTATGAAAACTATGCACAGCATGAGTGAAGTTAATAACTTGGTGTGAGTCTTTGTGCTTCTTCTATTTCTAATACAACTTGCTCTTCTATTCATTTATACTGAACAGTCTTATTAGCTGATATTTTTTTCCCTGAAAGATTAGTAGGAGATTAGCAAGTCATTACACTATTGACATGTGTGGGAGAGGGGAGGACTAGGGTTGTTAAAATAAAAAGTTCTATCATTTTGGCCTTGGCCCCCACAAAATGCAAAGTATCACTCACGAATGGTACTGATGTGCTGTGCCTCCTCGCTGATCTGGACTCTCTGAGGTTTGTTTTCAAAACAGTACATGCCCACACATGTAACTAACTTCACATGCGTAACTTCACACACACACACACAGACACTACAGATGCCTTGGGGGAAGAAGGAGCAGAGCAGGGATTGTCTCGCCATGTTGGGTGATCTGAGAGTAAAGTTAGGAATTAGATTTAGGAATTAGACACTGCACCACCCTGATACTTGTCTGCATTACTGACTATCAGATTCTTGGAAGAGAAGCATTAATGTGGTCTCTGACAGGTGACTCACCTGAATGAAGGAAAAATACTGTGACAGTAACAGCTAGTGAGTGTGAGTCAAAATTAATATTGCAGGATGAGATGTCTGCTTTCTTGAATTTATAATTGCTTTGAAATGAAAATACAAGATTATAATTGTCAGATACTCTGCTTTTCCTGACTTGGTCTTGCTATAATTTTCAGTGCTCACAATTGGTTTGAAATTGAAATTAAAGAATTACAAAACTCAAATGTGAATGTATTTTTAAACTGTTACTAAAACTAAAGAAACTGTCCTTTTAAGAAAGCACAATAAAAAGAACAACAGAACAACCCTGAAACAGAAAACCATTTGTCTGATGATTCTGTCTAACAGAATATTACTTTTGGATGCACCAGTTTCTACCACATAGAAACTTTTAAAGAACAACTGCTGATTTGTGAGCGAATAGGACTCTGGACCTCTCTAATAGATTTAACTGAGTAAAATTATCAATATACACAATAATGTATAGATCCTTCTGCAAGAAAACTTTTTTTTGCCATATAGATTTTTTTATTGACCTGTGCTTTTTATTTCAAAGACTGCAAGCTCAATACACTTCTTAGTTCTTAAAACATTGTGTTTGCATGTTCTGGACACTAGGAAAGCTGTTCCCATACTGAAAATGCTTAATCACAAACAAAAACTTTAACCTTGCCTAATCCCTTCTAGTGGAAATGCCACCTGGTGGCGGGGGGGGTGACCACAGGAGCTGCATATCACTTCCTTGCTGTACCCGTACTGGTACATGCTGGTACTCAAAATAGGGCAGAATGATTTCCACTGGCCCTCTCTAAGGGGTTCATTTTAGTCTAAACACACCCACACAGCTTTGAGTTTTTCAGAGAGAAACAGGTGAAGTTCTGTACAGAGTCTCTTGAAGTTTGGGTAGGATTATCTTGGTTTTAACAGTTAGGTGATGTACAGCACCTTCTTCATTCTGCAGCTGTTGGAAAATCTCAGAAACAATAATGTTTTTGTCCACTGCTCTTTTCTATGTTTTCAAAGAAGCAACATGACTTACTTTATGTTTAACTGCAAAGTATAAGTGCAGTCTGTAACAAATAAATGTAAGCAGTGTAGGCTAGAGCCCTGGGACACATATTACTTATACATATCTTGTTGGTAACAGAACATAAATACTTCACTAAAGTCTCCATTTGTAATTTGTGCTGAACGTTTCTGAACATATGAAATATGAATTACATTTTGTAATGGCCCTTTGTGTTGGGGTCTAGCGGGAAAATATTGTTCTCCATGAGACAAAGTAAATTGCAATGATTCCTGAAGGGACTTAACTTTTGTACAAGAAAATACATTTAATCTGACATAGTTACTCTAATGATCTCTCATGTTATCTTTTATTGAACACAAAATGAGGTACAGCCATCAAAGTTTAGCATGCCACTGAGTGCACCATCACTAGATTACCAATATGGGGCTAAAGGGAACTTACTTAGCTTTACACACTTTTAAGGACTCAAAAGTTTAGTAGAATAGTCTGTCCCACCTGATATTTAAAGGAGGAAGGCTTGCAAAATGTAGTTATAGAAACATGTACACTTGAAAGAAGTTAGAAACAATCATTCTCTCTTCACATATAAGAGGCATCAAGGGATCTCTTCAGAAGAGAGGGCTGAGTGGAGCTATCACTACCTTCAACTACTTACCAGGATGTTTCAGAGAAGGCAGAGTCAGACTCTTTTTGGGGATGGACAGCAAAAGGAGAATGGGCGACAGGCTTTACACTGAAAGGAAGAAACATCCAATGTTATATTATGAAAACAATTTCATACTATGGGGTGATCAAATATTAGGTGTTGCCCAGGCAGGCTGTGAAATGCCCTTCTCCAAACTCAGCCAGAAAAGGCCATATGCAACCTGATCAAATTTCAGAATGGGATTTCCTTTCAAAGTCAGTGCTGCTCTGAGCAGGCATTTGGACCAGATGACAACAGGGGTCCTTTATGACCTATGTTATTGCATGATTCTATGATCTTACTCTAAGTTTTATCATAATGATAATGTATCTGTGATGTGAAACCTTATTTCATCTGTAAAATTGAGTACATTCATCTGTGACAGATGTTCCGAAGAATACAAATAAAGTACAGTTCCACATGAGGAATACAAAATTACTATTGTCTTGTATTATAAATATAACTAATAATACTTCTTTATGGTTAAAATATGCTTCCAGTTAGTTATATAAGAATGAATCAGCTTCAGGAGAGGGTTTTATTAGCTTTTAACAGAATAACTGATAGCATAATCAGACTTTTTATTATTTTAATATTCTTAATATACAAATGATTGTTATACATGAAATTCATAACTATTTTCCTATGTCCGTGATATCCCTTTCTTCATCTGATTACTGTTCCTAATCTCAGCACAGGAGGAGACAGCACTGTGGAGAAATGGCAGAGCAGAGGAAGAATTATAACATATGTAAATGAAGCCTGCTGAAGGTACACTTCGGAGTCTTTTGTTTGTTTTGTTCATTTTGGTTTGGTCTATATTTCTCCTTAAAGACGGATCAGACATTTTTCTTTTTTAATATTCTCATTTGTAAAGCTTTTGCAAACAACTCCCCTCCCCCCCCGCTTTTTTTTTAAACCCAGAAGTATCATCTCCAACATCAAAGCAAGCTCAGAGGACACAGCTACACCCTGTACACTGATTTTAGTTAAACTAGCACAGAGAAAAACTGTTTCTGATACTTGCAAAAGCCTTTTGCAAAACCCAGCATCGTGTTTGATAGTACAGAGTCTCTTTCTAGGTTTTTGATGCTTTGAAAATTAATTTGTGAAACTATATAGAGCCTGTAGTGATGTTCACCATAACATTAAAGATTAATCTTTGTTCTATCATGATACTGTAATACAGAGCCCAGCAAACATTTGAAGCATTTATGTACATTTCCATGCCTTCACACTTCTGACTTTATTTCATGTACAATGGTGGCAATTAAATAATTTAAGATTATAATGCTTGTTTTCATTATTATATCCTTTTAGTGTGTTAACTAGACTCTCAAATTCAACTTTTCATGAATGTAGTTTTGGGGTGGAATTGTTTTGGGGTCTTTATTTGCAGGAGGTAAGGAAATAAGTAAAGTAAAAGTTTTCAAGTATAGAAAAGCTGTTACTCATGCAAGACTGTCTTACTCAGACTAGACCTATTGAGAAATCAGGAGTAGTTAAAAACTTGATAGCTTGATGTAGCTTTTTGTAACAGTTGCTTTTTCTCAGTTACTATTCAAGATACTGAGGAATCTCAAGGGATTAACATTGAAAGGCAATAGAGAGAGGCAGGAAACAGGTGTATCAGTTAGAGACAAGTAATTGAGGAGATGAAAAACTGTTACTTAATTTTCTTTTTTAATATAAACATAATACAATCTGGAGAAGATTAAGGAAAAACAGAAACCTTTATATTCATATTGCAGGCTGTTCCTATTATAAAGCTCTATGTACACGTTGCAATACTTCTTTGACTAATTATTTAAGTTGAATGTTATTTCGTAGTCTGAAGGCAAAAGTAAGGCATTTTGCATATTTGAAAAAAACATGATATGCTGGTCAATTTTAAAGGAAGCTCATTTAAAAGCTTGACCTATCTATGTTTCTTGGAAGAATTTTGCTCATAAATGCATGAGGCCAGCAAGTGCCAAAAGAGCATTAGAGCAGAATTGCAGCAGACTCTTGCTCCTACAGAAGTAAAAAAAAGATCTGATTTACATTTGCTTTTCTCCCCCTTCCCTGTACTCACTTCACTTAAGTAATGACAGTCTCTTTTTCTTTCCTTGCACATTATCTTGGCAGGTAGTGTCTGTCCATAGAAAAACCATTACTCCAAAAGATATATGTAGCCTGCCCCTAATCAAAAGGCTCATTGCTCTCCCAGAGTAGGACTGTGGGCACTGACCTTGCATCTCCAAGACAACATCTTTGCTCCTTTCTCCTCACTCCTACCTTCCTCTCACCATAAATTCTAGAGCTGCCCTTACCCAGGCTGTTTCTGGTTCTGGTGCTGTTTTCCTGCCAGCTGACCCATGTCTCTGTGAGAGTACCTCTGCCATAGCCCAGAAGGGATCCTGGGAGCAAAGTGAGCAGTAGAGATGATGATGGAAGCAGAGCTAGTAAGTGAAATGGGGTGAGCCAAGCTCACAACACTGTCACCTAAAAGGAGTGTCTGCATGGATGTGCATGTGAGTTCTGGAACCATGGAGCCACATTACCATAGTATCTGGCTAGTGATTGCCTGCCTAATTTAGCAATGCTTCCCCTGAATATTTCCCTGGTATCTTAAAATGTGCAGCTCAGAAGTTTCACAAGCTAGAGGTGATTGATTTTTTTTTAATTTTTTTTTTAAACTTAATAGCCCCTGTGAGATTTTTCCTCCACCACTTTATATAAATGCTTTTTGAATCTGTGCAAAATTTAAGCATTTACAACATCCATCTATTTACACCATCTGGCAATCAGTTCAACAGTTTAACAAACCATGGCATCTGCCCACTAATTGATTGCAGTATTCATTTGAAAATGGAGTAGTTGTGCTTCCCACATCATGACTCTAACCTATTTACTGCCATGGCCAGCTCAAAAAAAAAATGTGATTGCTTTTATATTTAAAGAAATAAAATTTTAAAATATAGTAAATTGATAGTTTAATAAGTATTTGATATCAATTGACAACCAAGAATACTATTTAAACCCAAATGATACTATTTTTGTAATCCTAACACCCTAACAACACAGCAGGACAAAGTTTGCAGAAGTAATATAGACCAACTAATCAAGAACTACTATTTAGTAAATTACATTACTCACAAATCTTATGCTGCAAACTGAACTAAGTAGCATTTAAAATTTTACATCTGAGGTCACTTCTAGAGATTCTTTTGTAGCTTTATGTTTGCCTCATTTTAAAATCTGACAGAATTTTCTGTCAGTAAATGTAATAGGCAAGGCAATATATAAAAGAATATATTTTTTCTACCATGAGTAACATGAAGCTTAACTGTTTTTCAAACACACAGAAGAGAATCGAGAAGGGTTCAGGCCTTTTTCACATAGGTAACAGGAAACAGTAAGTTTGTGATTCATCATATACCATGCAGAAAAAAATCTCACACATCTTGAAGCACCATCTTGCCAGAAGATACTAATTATTCACCAGAGAATTCAACAGACTAAATCATATTTCTCAGTTTAGCCCATTTCATCAGCCTCTCTCCTTGTCTACAAAGCACATATACACTCAACTTCACTTACATGTCATATTATATAACTCAAATTAAGCACATCTAAATCATTTGGGATATTCTAATGCTGGAAATCATTTTGAATAAAAAGACTCAGAAGCAAGAATTCCAGCAAGAAAGTATCAACTGAAATTGATAACATTATACAAAAAATGACATAAAAAAGTGCTGTAATACATCAATAATGAACTAGTTCTCCTGTTTTAAATAACAAAATCAGCAATAAAATAATAATAAAAAAACCCTAATAAACCATAAAAAAAGAGCTGTTTAAATAATAATCTGGGTTTTGTAATAAGAAATGTAACTGATAAGGAATATAGGTATGGTATGAATGTATCAGTGAAGCTTTTATTACAATCTGGTTTCAGGCCAAAGCTAAAAAAATTAACTATCCAGCATCAGCTAAAGAAATCCCAATAACCATTACAAATCCATTTCTATTAGGTGACAGTATTTGGAAATGTCGATGAATGTTCAGAAGTGTAACACTTAGGGACTTTGTTTTAAAGGCAGAAGAAAAGTACGTAAAATTTTTGAGTCTGTGTCCTTATTTTTAACATTAGCTAAAGACCACATAATAGAAAAAGTAGTATCCACTGAACTTAAACATTAAATCATCACATCTGTATTATTTTCACATAGATTTTAAAGTCACTGCCTGGAAAGAAACATCTGACACTATTTCAATAACTTCAATAACTTATGAAACTGTAACAGAAGTGATGGGAATGGAGGGAAAGCCACTGTTGTATGGTTATTTTCAAACAGAAAGTGTAATGATCTCAATAAATACAGGCACAGTAACGCAGCCATTGGTATGGCAGTACTGTCAAAAATGAACAAAAAAAAAATTTAGTGGAGACACATGTCTGACACAGGACCAGTCTGCATCACTTTGGTCAGCAGGACTTCAGGGTTATGACAGCATGAACTCAACTTTCTTCACTTTGTAAAGGTTTTCTGGCACAGGAGGATGGTGAAAGCCCACCAGCAATGAAAAAAGGTATCCCTGAAACAAATCAACCTGGAAGGAGCCAATGTCTTTACTATGGTTTTGGAAAAGAATTCTGACCCAGAGAGGTTCTCAGTGACCCTGCACAGGTGTGTGTTGTGCACTCTGTGTTTCTGAAGCATTGCATAACTATGCCTGGGGGTTGGTCTACAGAGGAGTGGCAACAACATAACACAAATTAAATGTCAAAATAGGCAGTAAGATTTAATCTGCAAGTTAATAATTTTTTTAATTATTTTTTTTAAAAACCTATATTAAACTGCTAAACCCCAAGGCTTCTGATTTAAAATATCGCAGGCATGAAGAACTTTGTTCCTAAAGATAGCTATAATAATATCCGACATTCCTGCAAATGTTCTATACTTTTCCCCCTCTGAATGCTAATGACTGGCCACATGGTAGCTGTTCTTGCAAAGGGAAGGACTGTGGCTGTAAACACTTCCAAAGACCCTCTGCTTTCAAATAGGCAAAAAGGCAACCCACTTTTATCCACTGGGGTGCCATTTCTAAATTTTACCCATTTCCACAGCTGTGATAATTATACCTAAAATCTGCTTTCAAAAAAAATGACATTAATATTGTTCTGTTGCAACACTTCCTCTTGGGGGTGGTTTTGGTTTTGGATTTGATTTTGATTTTGATTTAAACTAAAAGAAATGTTAAGCTGGCTAAAAATGTAATCAAATTTTTTGGAGGTAGTGGGAAATGTTTCTTTTGTGGTGGGAAACAATATTTGCAGAATCATTAGATTGCTTAGAAATAACAAAAAGACAGACAACAACTGTAATGCTGCCACTGGTACCAGGGTTACTCTAGGCAGGCATCTTTTGTGCACTCTACTCGGTGAGTTATGCTTTTGAATCCAAAAGGTTTGACCATCACTTTTCCTTAGCACTAAAAGAAACATTAAAACAATATTACAAATTTGTCTCAAGAAACCTGTCTGATTTGTTCAACAAGATATTTACAATGTCTACCCACACTGCAATCAAATTAGGCATGTGGCTCACGGGGTTCAGTTCAACTGCAGGAGTGCTCAACAGAGAAAGGATTTGCTTATCCTTAGTGATAAATATGTATTCTGACCCTCCCTTGTCTAGCAAAACACACAGACGATGGATAACATTGCATGTAAATGCCTAATGACAAGTGCCAGGATTAATGTGACTAAGCTTGGCAGTGAGATAGACCTACTTGCTGCATATTCTGCTAATGGATCAAAAGAAGAATTGTACTTGCACAACGACTTGCAGCAGAGGTTAATGCATCTTGTAGAGAAAGGGAAGATCCCAATCTCCTAACAACAGCTCATAGGAAAAACTCCCTCTTTGACTCTTCCTAGGATAATTATATCTACAATCTAATTGTTGGGTTTTGCTTTAGTTCAAACTATAACATGTCTGTCTACATTGTGTGCAAGCAGCTCGTTGTTCAACAGAAATATCGCTTGTTTTATTAATGGTATCTCATAAATATCAATTATAACTGTACCTGTGCATGTAAAGGTACAACAAAATTTTGTTTTACAATTTTACTTGTTTATAGGAAGTCTTCAAATGCTCTGTGTGAAAGAGGTGTTTTGTTGTTTGTGTTTGGTTTTTTTTTCATTTGTGTTTGCTAAAGAGTGATTCCTCAATGTTTTATTATAAATTAATATTCAATTTTTTTATCCTAACTTTTTAGTCAGGAGATGATCCATCTCAGTGAGAGAGAACATTTGTTACATTTAAAATTTATTGCCACGGTCTTTGTAGGAAATGCAGCCCTGTTAAGAACAAACCATTCTGAGCACCATGCCAGATCTTCCTGCCTTTTCTTACCCCTCTATTTGCAGAGGAAGAATGTGAAAGGACAGCATACTACCATGGCCATGTGCAGTGATCTCAGGAGGGGCAGGCAGACCATACCACCTTCCTGAAAGGAGAAAAGCCAAAGGTCTTTGAGGATAGAGATGAGCTCTGCAGGAGTGAGGATGCCAGTGTCATTTTGGAGATATTTACAGACCCTACGCATGCTCATGACTTCTCGCTGCTATGCTCAGTGCCCTGCAGCTCAGCCCCACATCCTGCTTGACCCACATGCCCTGCTCCAGACTGAGAGACTCGGGAAGGTGCTCACTGACACTCCATTCTTCATCTTCACTCACTATGGCAGGCACTTTCTCACAAAAATGGCTCTGAAGATGATCTTGTATGACTTTTTCACATCATTTGCCCTCAGCCAGGAAGAGGACTCATCTGAAAAGCTGGTAACCTCTTGGCAGGGAAGGTCTGTCTGTCTGAAGGTAGAGGACCTTGCAGGTTGTACTTCAGTGATATGCTGTATTTCCAAACTGGCACTGCCCCTCACAGACAGCAGTCTGGCTTCATGGCTAACAGCATAACAGAGATGGGTAGACTGAGAAGCCATGCCTGTGAGAGTCAGCTCCACATGGTTGAAACACTTTTGGTTATGGCAACAAAATGTCCCCTCTTTGTCCCTTAGGGTATGACATATTTAATGGTCGGACTTGATCTTAAAGGTCTTTTCCAACCATAGCAATTCTGTGATTCTGTGATCATTCTGGCCTAATAGCTCTGACTTTCTCAGACTAAACTTTTCTGTCAACGCTGATGTTAACTGCTTTTTATTTGATCACTTCTACTCTGTTCCTTTCAATTTAAGATGACCCATGGTTAACAGCACTCCAGCCAGACTGTTCCCTGTCATGGCATCTGGCATCCAGTCAAATTCACTGCTGGTGTTTCCTGGCACAAGCCTACTTCAGCATTTTCCCATGACAAATGTCACTGTTTCAGGGCCACACAGGAGTTTATATGGCTAAAGAAAGATCACATCATCTTGTGGTTTGATAATGTTTTCATATTGTTGAATCCCTCTAATAGGCAGCATCTGCCTTCTCCACAGCTGACTAATGGCAGCTCTGCTCTCCAGAGGTGTGCCATCTATTACTTTCAGTTTCTTCAGTCTCTTTCAAACTGCACATACCCAACCCCAGCTAGCAGAAGGGGTGGGGAGCAGAGTTCCTGGGTTAGGTAACTGAGGTTGCTAGTTACAGTATAATACAAACAGTTCTGCAAGCCTTGGTGCTAGTAGCTTGGTATATATGGAGCAGGATGCACAGACAAATGGCTGCACTTAGGCAGCATTATGAAAATGAATCCTGGAAGGAGGCCCAGTGTCACTGCTCACAGTATCTGCAACAGCTACCAAATGCTCACTATCTGTGGAAAGATTCTCCAGTTGCTACCACTATTTGCTTTTAACAGCATCCAAACTTTGATCTGATCTCTTGCATTACATGAACAGCTACACATTACTCTCCATAAGTGAGGAGGGCTGTGCAAGGAGTTTTTCCACTCATAAGAACATCTGCAGAGTTTCAGAATAAAGACCCATTTCACTCTATTGTGTCTCTGAATGTGGCCATGAATGGATGTTTAGAGGAAAAGCATCCAAAAAACCCCCATGGGGTAGAATCTCCTTGCAGTATCTCACCTAGCTTCCAACAATTTGCAGAACAAGACTATTTAATCTTTTCTTGTACAGAAATTATTCCTTGCTTCAGATCCCATTCCTGTCACTGTTTTCTGCACATTTTCTAGTTTTATAATATCCTCTTTTTTTTATGAGGAAGAGGGCCGTAACTGCACATAATATCCTTGGGCACACCAGTGCTTTATACAGTGACATAATAATGCTTTCTATGTTATCTCTTTCTGTCCCAACAGTTCCTACTGTTCTAGTTGCCTTTTGATAACAGCTAAGTACGGAGAAGATGTTTCTAGAAATCTTCCACAAAATCCCTTTCTCAGTCATACATGTTCAAAAAATGAGCAACGCCCCCCTCCTGTAAAAACAAACCAACAAACAAACCCACAGGAAAAATAGAAGTGTTATTTGTGTCTACTTATAAAAGTGTAAATTTTGTATCTGTCCAAAGAATAAGTCTTACACAGTACAGTCCTTAAAATATAAATGAGTTAATATTCTTTCTGGAATATTTTTTCTGGCCATTCACTAAGGCTGGATGAATTCATTATATCCATCTACCAACATTCAAGCTGTCATTATAGATGTTTCATGTGCTCTGTCCTCTGTGTGCTTCCTGCTCACACTAAGAATTTAAGTAATGTTTGGGACTAAGTTAACATAAGCAATATGTGTGTTACAAGGACCTGAGCTAACACATTTAATTTTGCAAATAAACAGGAGTGGAACACTCAAAAGTTAGCTGGGAGGTGGCATACCACACTTTAGCATTCTTTTCCTGACTTCCATGATGAATTTCTACATAACTGACTGAATTATGGCCACCCAGCATAAAGAAAAATGAGTAGAAGACAAGGTGGCCCAGGAGAACTGGGTGGTTTTGAGGCCTAAACTCCAATGCACTATAGTCCAGATTAAGGCACCTGGAGATGCAAGGCCATGTAAGAATCTCAGCCTTAACTTTAAACAAGTACACTTCTCTATCTCAGAATGTGAAGAATTAATTAAATGTGTCCACAGTTCACCCTAAAGTTTCCAAAAAGAGAGTGTAAGTAGACCCCAGATTCTTCTTTCATCCAGCTCCTTACATTTTAAACCAAAGTCACTATTTCTGAGCAAGCTAACTCATTATTTTGGATTTCAATTACTAATGCCATGCCACACCACAGAAAAACAGATTAGAGCTTTGTAATGAGCTGTTAGGAGTTGAGCAGAAACCTTCCCCAAAACAACAGCAGCAATAGCGGGAGGACCCAAAGCAGTTTCACAAAAATAAGTAGAATGGTGGAGGGCAAATAACTGGCTTATCCTTTTCTCTTTCCATATCAGACTGTTCCCAGAAGTTGGATCACACAAAACAGCTTTACCCATGGAACTTTGGGCACCTTCTCAGACATCTCTACTGAACTCTGCTAGAGTAGTCAGGGTGATGGTGCACAATACCACTGACTGCATTTACTGTTAGAGCTCTGAAATGTAAACAGAATAACCCCTCACTAAATGTCAGTTATATGTTTGATACTCAAGTCAAGATCTATAATTTTTCAAGAAAAACAAAGCAAACTCGGATTTCCACCCAAGAAAATGAGAACTTTTAAAAACTTTGTTAATTTCCATGTTTTCCTGAAAGTCAGGAAAGTTTCCATTTATTTGACTGGCAAAATTTTCTTGTCAGAATTGGACTACCTTTGCCTAAATTTTCACTTTAAATGCATTTTTCTTTGATCTAAATCATATTGAAATATATCAGTCAAATTTAATAATTTGGTTTTATGGCTGTGATAGTGCTTATCTGATTTGAGTACATTGCTCTAGACATTGCACACACTCATAAATAACAATCCTTTACTATTTCTGCTCTCCAGCTTCTTCTGTGCCAGACCCCACTGATGACCACCCCTGTGATGAACATGGCAAGATAACCTACCAAGACTTTCTAGCACTGTCATGGTCACAAAGGAAGCAAAATATCCAAGTCTCTCCTTAGCGTTCAGCTTCCAACAAATAAAGAGAGTTCTTAAAAAGTTCCATAAAAATTAAAATGCATGAAACAGACCTAGCTCTTTGGAAGATAAGGATTAAAACTCACTCAGGCTTGATCCATCTTATCAGAGAGAAAGAATTGTTAAGAAAACCACACCACGATAATCACAGTCTTCATTTAGAGAGATGGATCCAGAGGAGCTAAGAAGTAAAGGTGAAGTTAAGGTTTCAAGACTCACCAGTCCTTGTGGAGGCCAAACACTAACAAAATTGGGTGATCCTCTGTTAAGTTGTCTAAGGTATGACTAGGTTTTATGACAGGGTTGGAATGATGTCTGCTGCGGAAGAGGCCAGCAATGCCTAGAGCCTTTGTTCTTCGTTGATCATCTTCACCGAGATCTTTCCAAGTAAGAAGAGGACATGGGTTTACTGGTAACATGTAGGTCAGGGAAGCAAACAAAACTGCTGTACCAAGAAACTGGGAGGATTTATCTGCAGAGAGGTGTTACCTCAAAGGAGACAGTAGCACTCAACAACTTTAAAGACTACATTTGGATCATGAACAAAGCAGTCTGTATTGGGAGAGAAAGCAGGGGAAACAAAAGTTAGGGAAGAGCTACTTACTCATAGTTTTATTACTATTCTTCAGATACTTTTATTCAGAGACATTAAACAAAGCAGCATTTTCTAGCCTGCAGTATTATGAATAAGCAAATGATTTTTGATGAACTGAGCAATCTCTTTCTAAGGTAGGGAAGACTGAAGGAAAATTGTCTCAGATGAAGGAAATGGCAGAATTAAGGAAATTTTATGTGAATTTTAGAAACTTTCTGAGTCTTGAGAGGCCTTTCAGAGATTAAAACAAATTGCCTTGGCATGCAATATACACTTTATTAAATTCATATGACTGGAGGGAGAAAATCTGTGTTTTGATACCTGCATTCACCCAAATTAGAAAAGGGACAGCAGCCAGAATTAAAGGAAACAAAGTAAAACCAGCCATCCTATATATGTAAAATTCTCATGAGCCTGACAAAAAAAAAAAAAAAAGGCAGTTTCCTTGCATTTGTTTAGTTGGAAGAAAATTCTGTAAGCATAGCTTGAAAATGTGAAATGGTTAAGAACTCCATTATCATTCATGCTTCAGCAACTTCATTATGTACACAGTCCCAGTCTTTTACAGGCTAAAAGAGCAATCCTGATCCATGCTGCATGCCATCTATAACGTAGCCTTGCAGAAATACCCATACCACTAGCATCTGTCTTGTGCAATGTTAAAAGAAAAAAAAAATAAAAAGAAAGAGATTCCCATAGATAAAATGCATATGAGGATGACAAAAATGGAAAATACAGAAACCTATGACAGACAAATTTTATTAATGGTTCGACCATATGCATCCAGGGCATAATTAACTATTCACAGGTGAAATTAGCAGATAGGAGTGTCTGTCGTGAGCAAATTGAATAGGGCCTGATTATATCAATAGTTTTCAACCAGTGTCCCCTGGTTATCAAACTATCAAATAAATTTGTCCACTCTCTCCTTTTCTGGGAGGAGGGGGTTAGGAGGGAGGGAGAACTTTAATTATCCGGCCATGGTATATGGCAGGTCATTAATAAAACCTAGTTATCTGGCTGTAGGTTTTATAGTTTTACTGTTATCTATCTTTTATCTAAATAAACATTTGGAAAATGTCCTTAAAATTACTGGAGATACTTTGCCCCTTCTCCAGCAGATATTTGAAAATGAAACTTTACTGGATTTTACTATAGTACACATAGCATCACCTCAAAGACTCCCACCTTCTTCCTCCTACCACTATAATGGAATTATAGAGTTTGGCGGTACACACATTGATGGATCTAACCAACCTGCAAATGCAGATAAGGGTAAAATCACTTGATGGGTTAGTTCTCCTTAATGTATATTTACTCAGCCTTATGTTATGTATGCATTTTTTACTTACTTGCCACATATATCAATGACAAATGTAAGAATTGAAAAGCCAGTAATAACATAAGAGAACAGCATTTTTTTTCTCTATGGTTCAATTGTGAGAGACACTATCTTTTCATTTGAATAAAGAATAGTAGGAAATTAACATTTTTTGGATCCTGGTCCTGATTCTGTTCCAAGTCTGATTCCTAAACTCAAACTGCCGTCTATGATACAATAGAGCTTTCCAGTAATAAAAGTATTACATTTCATTTACACTGTATTTTTCATCCATAATTATTATAATGATGCTTCTCATAAAGGGACATGAATATTTATTTTATATAAGTTTATACACATATAAGTGTATAGATCACTTATAAGATCAGTATAGAAATGTCCCATGTGAAAATATTTCTTTTGGGGATAACCAGTTTATAGATATACTTCCCCATTTGACAATTTTCAGTATTTTCTCATCTGTCTACAAGATATAGAATACTTTTTCTAATTTTTAATGTTACCTAATTCCTATTCCTATTGACTTTCAGAGATATGAAAATCACAGAATTCTACTAATTAAGAAATATCTTGTTTATTCAATAACTTGAGTGGGTATATAGTCCAGGTATTTTGTTTTGGTTTGTTTTTTTGCATATATGATTTTACATAATTCTGGGAATATATTTTTACAGCTTTTATTTTTTTTAAAAAAAAATCTAAGTGGCACGTACCTGAAAGCAACTTAATTCTCATTTTCAAAAACTGTAAGCCTCAAGCACTTGTATTGCAGGTTTCATTAGCAGAGTTATTAATTCTCATGAGTACTCTCCATGTGACCAGGAGAAAACCAACAAAAGGTGCACTATTGGGACAGGAAATGAAAGAAAAATTGATGTACTAAATTCCCATTAGAAGTAAATTGGGATCACAGACAACCCTTATGTTCACGCTCTGTTAGACACAAGAGGAAAACATACAGTGAGACCTTTTTATGATTTCACACTTACAGAACTACAATTCCTTTCAATACAACAGGATTACTTCTGATTTAAAGAGTAAAAACATTGATGAAAGACTGAAAAGTTCCAATCTCTGTAGCAGAAAGAGCTTGTGTTCACAGCAAATCCAAATGGCCTTGGTAGGAGCAGAAGAGGGAGGGAGTCTTCTTGGAAGAGTCATGCTCTGCTTTTGGAGTGGAACTCACAAGAGGGTTTATATACTTTTTCCAGCTGGCCTATGATGGTTCATATTTAACATCTAAACTACAGGAAAAGTAAGTATTAAATACATAAAAAATAATGTTGTTTCATTGAAGTGAAATGAACTGTCAACTTGTTGAAGACTTAGCCTTTCAGCAGATTTTTATCTAGTATAGAAATGTAGAAATTTGAAATAGTACATGACTGTCACAAAAGAAAAGGAAAAAACATCCACTAGTAAAGTAATAATGTATTATTTACAAATTCTAAAGAATAAGTTTCTGGTCAGATGTAGTAATCTTATAATTCTTTGTTGGCTGAGGTAAATTAATCATATCCATTTGCTTTTTGAAAGATACTAGTCTGAAACACATCTTTAAATAGTGATTATATCAGAGCATTCACCCTTATATCTGTTTTACAAATTATATCTGGGCATTAATTTTGTATTTTCTCTATTAACTGTATTTTATCAGCAAAGATTTTTTTTTCCTTTGCAATTACAGTTGGTCCATTTTCCATACATTGGGTTTTGGTGGTGGTTAATTAAAAAGTGGTGGTTTGCACAGGCAATATTGCACATGGTGAAAAATGGTAGTTATTTCCACACTTCACAATCCAGCTGCTATGAGCATTAAAAATTACTTAAAACAGAAATTTATTTCATTGTGATGACAATGGATGGTGTTGTTATATATTAATTAAATTGTAAATTGCTGTTTTAAATTAAAACACAGGTTATTAAGAATGGCAAGAGAACAATAAGGGATGAAATAATGTTTTATGTAATAAAGTAAAGGCCAAAATAAAATAAAAAATCTGAAGAGAGAGAGCAAGAAGTATGGTCCAAACAACTAGCTCTGGTGAAAAATTGCCCTTGAGATACTGATGAGCTGTATATTTGAGTTTCTTCTGTGACTTTCTTTCTCCTGCCTTTCGACTCAGAACTTAAAGATCTCTTTGTAGCAAAATAATATTAGGAATAATAAGAAGTCTGAAGATGAACTATCTGCAGATAAAGCACCATTTTTAAACACATGTTGTTTTCCCATGTAAGTTCCATTTCTATAAGGAAACAGAACCATTGGCTGGAAGTTATAGCTCTGTAGGCAGACAGGAAGATTATAGGAAAATAGGGGAAAATACCAGCAGATGCAAAAGAAACACTTTCAGGATTACATATCAGCTGCAAGTGATGACATCCAAGAAGATGACAAAAAAGAGAATCCAAAGAAGAGCAGTGAAGCTAGTGAAGGGTCTAGAGAACAAGTAGTATGAGAAGCAGTTGAGGGAACTGGGGTTGTTTGGTCTGAAGAAAAGAAGTCTGAGGGGACATTTTATAGTGTTATACAACTACCTGAAAGGAGGTTGCAGCAACGTAGGGGTTTGGTCTCTTCTCCCAGGTAACAAGTGATAGGACAAGAGAAAATGGCTTCAAGTTGCACCAGGGGAGGTTTAGATTGGACATTAGGAAAAACTTCACCAAAAGGGTTGTCATGCCCTGGAACAGGCTGCCCAGGGAAGTGGTGGAGTCACTATTGATGGAAGTATTTAAAAGACATACAGACATGGCACTTAGGGGCATGTCTTAGTGGTAGCTCAGCAATGCTGGATTTATGGTTGGACTTGATGATCTTAAGGGTCTTTAAATTTAAATGATTCTGAGATACTATATACACTTTGTAAACATGAATAAAAGACGGGCATAATTCACTAAAATTCAGGAACAGAGTCAATAAATAAAGTTCCTTTTCATTGGGAAAAGTAAAAGTAGGCACTAGACTAAGTGCAAATATGATCTATTACCCTACAGCTTTAAGGGAAGTGAGGGAGATGAACTGGGACTGCCAGATTTTACACAACCTAGCAGGAGAAATATCTGTTGTAATTAATCGGATGCAGATCAAGCTAGCTGGTGAAGGAGTGTCTTTCTAGGTTTAAAGTGTAGAGTTAGTTAAGACAAAGTTATTAAATATATAATTAAATGTCATATACATAAGGATTTGAATTCCATGTCCGTCTAAAAAACTTAAAATATTTGGACTATATTACAGACAGCCTACCGGGATGTTCATTAAAGTTGATTTGTTACAGAACATTGGGAATGTTTAAAGAGAGAATACTCAGAAATTATGGGTGGGTTCACTTAATCCTCTATAAACTGGATGAATTGTGCACAGTGGCATGGTGTGTACTGAATTTTGGACACAAAGGGATGACTGGTTCTTGGTGCAGTTAGTCAAAGAATGCACAAGACAAAAAAAGGCCATGGTGTAATAGAAACCATCATATATTCAAATTCAACATCCCATAGGAGTGAAAAAGTCTCAGAATTTCAGCATATGATAATGAAGAGGCTTTTATAAAGGTATTTAAAACAAGCTTCTAAAAGAGAAATGTTTGCAAGAGGCCGCTATATTTTCTGGTGTAATTCTGGTGTAAAAAGGAACATATCACATAACTTAAACCAGATTAACAAAAAGCTAAAGCTAGCAGAGGCATCAACCTCATGATTGTACATGAAAATGTCCAAGCAAGAGTCATTCTTTAGCATATTGTCTACTATGACTATTTGGACAAAAAATGATAAGAGACAATGAAGAAAGTTTGTATACACATATATATGCATATAACTATATATATATATGAGTTAGCTACAAATGACATAAAGGCTACAGCTCTGCAACAACTGACAGATTAATTTTGCTTGAAGGAGAAAGGACAAGTGAGATCAGAGGACCCGGTCATGTCACCTACATGTGACATGCCAGACATTGACTCTCTATTTTGAGCAGTGAGTGGATCAAACCCCTTGTGCTGTTTTCATTGCCCTGCACTGGCATGTCTGGGATGCACAGTGAGCTGAGATGCTGCTGATCACCACCCGGTTCCTCAGCCATACCTAGGAGAGTGTTATTTGGTGGGCTACCAGCACAGGTCAGATAGATGCAGACTACTCCTACTACTGCATATTAACATAGAGCACTTGTCTCAGGCAAAGTAAAAATATTTCCTATTCCAGGTATGTATCTGTGTTGCCATGCTTAGAGTGTCTTGTGGTCAGAGGCCAAAAAGCCTTGAGCAAGGGGAGGAAAAGGTCTCATTTTTCTTGGTTATGTCATACCTAATGCCAGCCCTGGATCTGCAGCAGGCTCTACTTGAGGAAGTAGCAAATGATCCTTTAGTCTCTGAGTAAAGTAACATGGATATTGTGAACCTGATGGGTCAGTGATAGAATCTGCCTAGGAAACAAGCCATTCTGTTGATGGGGAAAGACACCATAGTATGTGGATGTTTTCCAGGACTGGGTATAGAAAGCAGAAAAGAGTGAGTGGAATGGAAAAGAGGTGACAAAATATAAGGGAAGTGTAGGGAGCACAGTGTCATAAGCACTTACTTTAGCTCAGTCACTAAACTTACATCACAATAGCTAAAAATGATGATGCTAACAGTATGTGTGTAGACTTGTATTCCTAGCAAACATGGACAATCTCCCAGTACTATGTGGCTGTAGAAATATCTGGCTACAGAAGTTTCTCAGGGCTGACTTTATGCTTGAGAAGCATGTATGCATTCCTCAGTGCTGTAGTGACTACCCACAAGCTAGCCTGAAGCACAATCAGTTGGTAAGTGGACTCATAGAATTATAGTATAGAATGGTTTGGGTCAGAAGTAACCTTTAAAGATCATCTAACACACTCATTCGCCATGGGCAGGGACATCTTTCACAAGATCAGATTGATCAAAGCCCTGTAAAACCTGACTTGAACACTTCTAATGATGGGACACCCAAAACTCCTCTGGATGACCTCTTCCATTGTCACACAACCCTCATTATAAAAAATTTCTTCCTTATGTCAGTCTAAATCTACCCTCTTTCACTTGAAAACCATTGCGTCTTTTCCTGTTGCTACAGGAAGCATCTTGTCCTGAGCTGTCAGTGAGCAGGTCATGGATGCCCTTGTACTTGAAAAGCCTACAGTTGTCTTTGTGTGGCAGGGAGCCACAATTTGACATGGTCATGGAACATCCTTCAGACTGCCAGGATCTCGTTATCAGATACAGGCTGCCAAAGGCTTCCCACTGTGTCCCCCAACACAGCTGTGTTTGTCCCAATCAATAAGTGTGCAAAAATAAGACACTCAAGTGAATGTAAGCTCCTCCTAGAGAATCATCCTTCAGAGTCCCTTAGTGTTGAAATATAGCTGCAGAGAGGAGGTGAAGTGATGGTGTGGCTTTATAGGAGTAGACATTGTCAGTGGGGATACTTGTGATTCAGTATGTTAGAGGCACTAAGAGTCAATACCAAGATTCCAGAGATAGCAAATGCTCTTCTTCTATAGAGATACAGAGCTGCCTACATCTTTGATGTATTCAGGGCTGTTATGAGGTGATACCTTTTCATATGTCAGTGCTCATCACAATACCTCAATTCTGTGATGATGAAGCCTACTCAGGAGTGGCAATTCAACATCCTTCTTACAGATTTGAAGCTGTCATGGTGGATTTTTATCTTGTCTGCGAAGCTATTGAGTTGCCTTTTGGGCAGGATCCTAGGAAGATATAGAGTGATGCAGATGTTACAGAGTGATTACCTTCTCCCTGAGACCAAATAAAATCCTGTCTCTTTTGTGAAAAGTCATGGTGACTACTTGTCCATTTCAGCCTGGAAATACAGATCCAAATGGCTCTCAACCACTGAACATCACTTCTTAACACCAGGGTGCAATATTCTTCTTGGTTGGAGGGATTTCATGACACTCAGTTAATGAGGTGGACCTGCTTTACAATGAGATCTTTTTACCCTGAAGCAGAGTCTCCTGTATTTCAAAGAAGGTTATCTCTCCATTCAATTTACCATGCTGTAATCTCAGCCAGTCTCCTGCCAGTATGTAGCTTTTGGAAGACAGAATTAAAGTGATTCAAACAGTGACAGACTTTGTTCCTCAGTCCTGTTTAAACATATCGTTCAGGATTCTTCTAGGACTCTTATGTGAGTCTTTGAAGACTTGCCCTCTGGGTTACCCTTCCATGAATATGGGCTTTTCAAGTGGGTAGTACCTCAGGACAGCAGGGAAAATCCTTCCCTTCTCACTGACTTTGTAAATGTTGTGGGTTTTTTTTTTTCCCAGAGCTGCTGCTGAGTTTCATTTATGGCTGATGATCAGTGCCCTTGCACATTTCATAGGTAAATCTGAGATGTCACACACTACGTGTGGAAAAAAAGTCTCTTTCCACTGATGCAAGAAGTATGAATTTATATAACCTCCCATGTCTTATTCAGCATTAGCTAAAAGCTCCTCTGTGTGAGATGAAACAATCAGGATAAAGATCTCAGCATAAGCAAAGACACCTGACAATTTGGGTTCATTCTCTCTGAGCTCAGCCTTCCTTAGGGAGATCACAGAGAACAGCTCAACACCAGATGTACCTGAGGAGGTACTTGCAAAACTAGTCATTCATACATGTTTCAAGCATTAAACTTTCACAAGGATATCTAGGTTTGATGCTGTATTTGATCAGTCAAGCTGCTGCTCACCTGAAGACTTTAAAATCCAGTTACAGATAAAGGAGGGACTATTTGAATTCCCTATAAAGTCACTGAGCATCTGTTGAGAAAAAAAATTTTAAAAACCCCAAAAATAAAACAACCCTCCTGCATCCCCAAAAAAGCCCAAAACAAACAAAATAAAAATCTAAAAATAGAAGTTAGCTTTGAAAAGAAAGTGATGATATCTGAGATGTGGCTGCACTTACAGGTGTTAATCTGCTGTACACTTGTTTGTATACAAAGGGGAGCTGCATTTTTATAGCCAATATATAAGTCTCCTTAGGCACAGGAAGGATTTGAATCTTGGTCCCTCACATCTTGGGTTCTTTAAGATAGCTAAAATCTAAACCTAAATGAGAACAGCCCTTTCTTGGCTGCTCAGAGCAGATGGAAATCCATACCCTAAGTGGTTGTCACCTGCTGCTACAGAACAGTGGAAGGTCCTAATATGCATCTCTGTTTACAACTGTTCTTCACATTCTGTTATATTTGAAGAGACTTCTGCAATAGCATAAATACATTTCAGGCAGCTGAAATGGTAATGGCAGTAATGTGTGAAAAGCACAGGCAATAAAACTATGCCTCTGATGAGCTATCATTCTGCAAGAATTCACTGCCTGGGCTGCAGAACTCTCACACACCATGAGAAGCAGTGACTCCAGTGAGGCTGTTTTTTTCTTATAACAAGTTCTGAACATAGATAGTAAATGCTGTGGTGTTCCTGCTACAGGAGCCGAGCATTGTGAAAGTCAGAAAGTCACTTCAGTGTGGCAAGAGGAGTGGCTATCCAGAACTGCAAGTCTAGCATAGACAAATGGCTAGCAAGGGACATGTGACTCACTATATATTGTCACCTGTGGCTCCAATATGGATCTTTATCCGGCACCCTAAACTAGGATAGGGGTGACAGATGTGGCATTTAATACAAAATAGATTGCAAACTAATATGCTGATGAGAAGAAGCAGACTCAGCAACTCCCTCCTCCTCCCCCTCTCCCACCTCTATTTCTTCACTATAAGACAAAAGCACTTCAGTCTTTATGTACTTCATGGAATGGATTGTTTTCTGTTCCTCTTATTTCGCAACCTTCTAACCTTTTTCTCCTTCTTTTCTATAAACACTGCTTCACTAAACCTGTTTGGCTCAAATATCTTGTGTTACGCAATTTCATGTGAAGAAACAGAAGAAATACCTACTTGTTTAGTATATAAAGGTTTTATGTAACATTAGCTGTATTTTTTATAGTTTTTAGTATAAATATTGAAGGTTCTATTAAAGGGTGAGGATATCAACAACTCCTGTCAAGGAGTAATTCAAAAAAGACATTGTGTATGTAATAAAATTTGGTGGCATTAATGTATTATACATTCTAAGAGGCATTTGTGTTTATATTGTATTTTTTAACATTTACCTCCAAATCTCTTAAAAATTAAGTCACCTTTGTTTAGCCAGCTTTTCCCATTAGTATAAACAAGACAACTTGTTCATCTTCATACTTTTTACTCTTATTCTCTACTACTGCGTGTTTTTGCAACCAGAATCATCAGATATGCTTAAAAGTTGCTATATTGCAGGCATTCTAAATAGATGGATGTTTTAAGTATCCAGAATTTTTCACCAGGGTATATATTTAGCACTAGAACCACACAAATGTAGAGAATGATGATTCTGTAGTAGATTTTTAGAAGAGAGCTGCTTTTAAGGACAGCACTACTATTGTCAGAATATGGCTTATATCAGGTGGGAGTACTCACAACCAGGACTCATAGCATTATGCCATGACTGNGGAAAGGAAAGGAAAGGAAGAAGAATTGTCAAAATATTTTCAATACAGAGTGACCTATTAATGCTTAAAGGTCAAGAAAGAAGGGTGAGCAGACAGCCTAGAGTACCACAGGAGATAAAAAAGAAGTTGCTTTGTTTAACCTAAAAAAATTAAAGATAAGAGGAGTTAAGACCGTAGTGTATAAAATCAGTAGGCGGTTATATGCCACATATATATGCTCATTTCCTTATGAGCTCTTTAAGAAAAAGATAATGTTAGCAAAGAAGAAATTAGAGTAAACCAGTCATGAATAAAATTGACTGGAAATTAGAAAAAGGTTTCTGAGTACTAGAGAAGCAAGGTTTTGGAATAGCCCTGTAAAAGGAGTTGTGGAAGAAATAAAACCTGTATAATGTTAAAGTCTGCAGTAAGTGTTAATAAGGGTATCTGGCGTAGTTGTCTACAGCATGGAGGACTCTGTCAGCAACCTGTCAATTTTGTGACATTTTTTTCATCCTATGTAAATAAATTTTTGCTGAAAGGTCAAAGAGGAAGTGTATGTAGATCTTGGTTCTCCTGGATCAAAGCTCAGCTTTGCAAATGTATGCTCTTCCTTTATATTCCATTATGGGGTTAATTTTAACAATTCATCTTACAGACACTGCAAGCACATAAGAAATCTTCCTTTCTAGGAGAGAAGAAAAAAAGGGTGATTGTTTCTAGCCTTCCTGACTGCAGAAAAGAGTTAAAAACCTAAGTGTATCTTAAAAGATTAATAAAATGGGAATCTAAAACATCTAATATTTTTAGCTAATTTAACAATTTAGGGCTATAAATAAGTTGCTATTCTCATTCAGTTCTGACTTCCTTACATGAACCATTACTCTCCTCAGTAGTTTATAGCATGCTATGAACTTCTTTTTCCCCCACTGAAAAAAACCCTTTGTGCACCACTCAAACCATGGCCCCATGCAGGCCTTTCTCACCCACTCCAAATGAAAGGTTTGAACTCTAGACTTATTTTGCTGGTATATGTGTCACATGTATCATCACGTGCATCCTCTTGAGTGTTCACTGACAGTTTAAATGAAAGGAAAAGAGGCTTTAGAGCCAGTCTATGAGGAAGTGTTGTCAATCATTCCTTCCTATTTTGTGATTCTGTTGAGAAGGATATCACAGCATCCATCTGGCAGCATTGGCTCTTATCTATGGGCATCCCACTGCAAAGAGTCAAGTAGCACTGAAAGCCACAAGCCTTGTGGCTGCACTGAACAAGACAATGATGTTTCTGTTTGGTTTGTCATGTTGTGCAACTTTCAGCCAATTTCCTGAGCTCTGGTCATTAATGAAGTCAAAACAGTGGAGTTATACTTTTAGTCACCTCTCTTAGACAGGTGGCTTCTTGACGATATATCTGGCATCAGGTGTTTTTTACAAAGGAGATTTTTACTGCAGTTCTTCCAACTATATGAATCTTCTCAGGTTAAAATGGTTTCTTATCAACTGTGAGGTAGAATTTGAGATAAAACACATCAGGATGTGCGTGTCAACTGCTTTTCTTCATGGCATCCCACATATGCTACATTCTTAACAGGTTAGACACTCAGTGACTTACACTATATCAAATCTTCTATGGCTTTGTGTTCTTGCTAATTTGAAAGGTTGACTATAATTGTGGGTTAATGGTCACTTTTGGGATATAATACATCAGATACTCTCTACATGAACAGCAGAACCCCACCATGTGTCTTGTCTAGCCACAGTGATTGCTTTCGGCTATAGTTTTGATCCAGTGCTCTCACACTACAGATGATAGATCTATAGTTACAGCATGCCAGCCACTGATGGAGCTATGCTATGACTTGCAGTAAATATGTGTAGTATGACTTATAGCTTCATGGTAAATTCTTCAACAGAGTCACTCCTGACATTCTGAAAAAATATCTATTTTTCATAAACAGTATTTCAGAAGATCAGGTATTTAACAGCCTTTTAGCAATTCCATTTTATAGTTTTGTTTCTTTAGTCACCTGGTTTAAACCTAACCCCTCAAATCAGGAAGGTGTCAGTGTGTTCATCTCCTAGTGTGCTCAGGCAGCAAGCTTGGAAAAATTATCTCAGCTACTGCATACTTTTGCAATTCAAACAGGAACCTTTCCAGTTGTTCTCAAAGCTTCAGCATCTCTGTGATCCCCATGTCATGCTGTCATCCTTTTAAAGACACTTAAATAAAACTTATCTGTTCAACTCTATCTGTGAAAGTAGTATTAATTCCCCTCCGAGTCACAGAGAGAAAATGGTGAGAAAAATTACCTTCATGGAAAAGCAATAGGTAAATACAGAAATAAGAACACTGTTAACCTTTTATGTAATCAGGAAAAATATACAGTAAAGGTTTTTCTCATTCTAGAGTGGGAAAAGGTCTGAGTCCTCCTATATTTGGAATTAATATTCAAGAGCCCATTAAAGGTATAGCAGCATCTCCGATAACTCAGGACAGTCTGTGTGGATTTTAGATACATTTCCTATGAAAATCAGGCTTCCGTGATCTGCCTGTCCAACAGGTTGTCTCTCCTGCCACAGAACATGTTAATCCCTCATCATTTCCATTCTGCTGGCCTATTTCATCCCTCTGAGAAGGTGGCCCATACACGTCCTTTCTGCTTCTCCAACCTCCATCATCAAGATCACCATCATGTCTTTCACACGACAATGGCAGGTACAGAGAAGGATATGACTGGGCTCTACCCCTTGCCACAGGACAAGAAAAGACTCACCAGGGGAAAAGGAAGAAATCACTTGATATCTGTCATCTTGTGGAGGAACACCCTGTGATCATAGAAGCATTAGGGTTGGAAAGGACTTCTATGATCAAGTCCGACCTTCATCCTAACATCTATCCATTAGACCATAGCCTCAAATGCTATGTCCACTCGCTTTTTAAACACCTCCAGGGATGATGACTCCACTACCTCCCTGGGCAGCCTGTTCCAGTGCCCAACTACTCTCTCAGTAAATAATTTCTTCCTACTATCTAATCTAAACCTCCCCTGGTGCAACTTGAGGCCATTTCCTCTCGTCCTATCATTAGCAATTTGGGAGAAGAGACTGACACCAGCCT
>VWZY01007217.1:212698-229929 GCA_013399075.1 Chloroceryle aenea | reverse complement strand
CCTCCCCTGGTGGGCTCACTTACCAGCTGAGTCAGGAAATTATCTTTCACACAATCCAGGAATCTCCTAGACTGTTTCCTGTCTGCTGTGTTATATTTCCAGCAGATGTCTGGTAAGCTGAGGTCCCCCATGAGAAGAAGGACTTGTGATTTTGTGGCTTCTGCCAATTGTCTATAGAATAATTCATCAACCTCTTGATCCTGGTTGGATGGTCTATAACAAACTCCCAACACGATATCCACCTCTTTGGCCTTCCTCAACTTCACCCGTAAACATTCAACTGTTTCGTCACACTTGTTGATCTCCATGCAATCAAAACACTCCCTAATATAGAGAACCACCCCACTGCCCTTTCTATCTTGCCTATTCCGTTTGTAGACCTTATAGCCACCCATTGCAGCACTCCACTCATGAGAGTCATCCCACCATGTTTCTGTAATGGTGACTACATCATAGCAGTTGTGGCGCACAGTGGCCTCCAGCTCCTCCTGCTTGTTTCCCATGCTGCGTGCATTAGTGTAAAGGAACATGAGCCAGGCTAATGAATTAATTCCTAACAACAGCCTGCCACGCTTAGGCTCAACTCTAGCGGGCCTAGTTTTATCCCCTTCCCCCTTCAGACCTACTTTAAAGCCCTTTCAGTCAGCCCAGACAGCTCATGAACAAGGATTCTTTTCCCCCTTTGAGACAGATGAACTCCATCTGTCACTCACAGACCCCATGCAGCATAAAGCTCCCCATGCTCAAAAAACCCCAAATTGTGTTGGTGGCATCAGCCTCTCAGCCACATGTTAATCAGGTGGGTCTTCCTTCCTCCTTCAGTATTCATCCCTGCCACTGAAGGGATTGAAGAGAACACTAACTGGGCTCTTAAGCCCCCAGGCAATCTCCCCAGTGTCCTGAAGTTTTTGTAATTGTTTTTCTGTTCAGAGAGTTTCCCAGTAATATCTCTGACCCTGGCACCAAGGAGGCCGCAGATTCCCTATGGTGTGGTATATGGGGCCCTCAGCTCTTCTCAGAAGGGAGTTGCCAACTACAATTACACTCCTTTTTTTCTTGTTAGAGCTGGTCCTAATGCATGGGGGAGACCAACTTATCTTGTGTGACTCCCCTGATGGACCTTCATCTCGATCATCATTTGTTTGTCCTTCAATTTCCAGAGCCCCATGCCTCTTGTACAAGGGCAACCGGGAAATGGAGGGAGGCTGGGAGGGGATTCTCCTGCCTCGCCAAGCAGGAGAATCCATTCTCCCTCATTTCTTAGGTTTCTTTTTACCTGCTGACAAGGAAGGAGAGGTTCCTCTCCTTCTAATGGAGCTTCCACCTGCTGCCCTATCTTCAAGGATGGTAGGACCTGACTCCACCAGTCTATCTCCCTTTCACATTCATTTATTGTTCTCTGCCTTTCAACCTCCTCCTTTAGCTCAGCCAGCAGGCTGAGCAGATCAGTCACCTGGTCACACTGGACACCGGTGTTATCCCCGTCACTCTCCGCCAGCAGTGCCAGGCTCCAGCATTCTCTGCAGCCAGAGGCCTGGACCCCTGCCTGCTTCTGAAGGACCTTTGGCTGGGTCGCCACATTTTTTCTGGCAGGAGCTTTTGTCTGGCTCGCAACCAGCTCTAGTCCTGCACGTGCCCTTTTTTTATTATTATTATTTATTTATTATTTACTCTCTTGTGCTTTCTCCCACACATCCTGCTTGTCATGCACCAACAAGCAAGAATGCAGGTGTCTCGCTGTTTGCAGGATGAGTTTGTGGTGATAAGTCCTCCTGCACTGCAGAGAAACTGCAGCGTCACTTTGGAGGGCATGTGCACTCTTTGCTTCTCCTTCTGGCTGAAGGTTGATGTTTCAGGCCAGCTACATTTAGTCACACAGCTTTTATCACACCATGTATGAAGATCCACTGGAGTCCAGTGGGAGACCTCTGACACACACACGTGCACACATATGAATACAAAGAATCAGCTCCTGATCAAAGCATGGTCCAAAACTTTATACCTGAAGAACCACAATGCAATGGTGTAATATGATGCTTTAAATTCAGCTTTCCTTTCATATTAAAAAAAGCCCAAAATATCCACTATGATATTTTGTCATTTTGAAAATAAAGCTGCATAAAAATGGTAACTGAAAATTAAAAGTAGTCAAAAGGGTAAAATTCTTATCATAAATATCTCTTTAAAATAAATTCTATATTACATTAATTACATTAAATATATTAGATGAGAGATGACAGAACAGAGAGATGATAGATATGAGATATGATAGGAAGTTATTATAGGCCCTCTATTAGAAAATGAGGGTATAGTTATATCTTCTATAAAAAAATGCTCTCACCCCTAATCAGAGTCAAAAAAAAAAGGGGACTACTGGTATTAAACTGATATCCTTCAAAAGCTGGAACTCACATTGAAACAACCAAATTAAAACAGAACCTCAACTGTGGTAACAAAAACAATTTAAGCCAAAATAGATTGTGGCATAATATTAACAGAAATAAGATTTATTTGATAATAAATTAATAACAAATATATAAATGAATTAAAATACTTAAAAACATTTTCAAACTCACTCACGTCAGGGAACTTATCAAAGAGTTAACGTTCAATAAAANGACACTGCAAAAACATGCTTCTAACTTCAGAAAGTGCTCTTAATTAGAAGTACTGAGCTGAAAAGTGCAGAATTAGTCCTGTTTTCACCCAAACCAGGACAAGCATTCAGAAATTGAGATCAGAACAAGAAAAACAAGAATTGTTGGTTCAGTGTTGACTGTAAAAAGACTTCAAGAAAGGTCACAGTGTGAACATATTTCTTTTTAGGGAACAGACAAGAGGGGCACCTTTAAACTGAAGGAACTTGGGAAAGATTTTTGGCAAATAAATAAAATATCTAGTTAAAAGTTGTCAGCGGTAGACAGTACCCACTGCAGAGGTCTAAGAAAATGTAAGCATGAAATTGCCAACCCATAACTGTGATGTGATAAACTGTGTTTAAATTGGCTTCAGTATCAGAAAAATGAAAGGTGACAAATGTGGCATCAGGTTTTAAAAAGGATCTCAGGGTGATCCAAGAAACAACAGCCTGACATCTGCACAGGCAAATTGCAAGGAATTATATAAAAGGATAGAATTGGTAAGCACATGGATAAATGAAGTGCAATGTGATTATCACAGTCTTTGCAAAGACAAAGAGAGAGTTTTTTGAAGGAGCAAGCCCCACATGGTTAAGGCTATCTTGAGGGACAAGGGGTTAAGGTTTCCAAAATGCTTTTATCAAAGTCCTTTATCAAACACTCTCAGAGAAACAAAGTGATAGGATATGATAGACTGGACCATTATGAGAGATAGCTCAAGGTCCTCACAGCAGCACAGACAGCATGTCTGGTAAGGATGACATTTTGCCCCATCTACCAAGTAGAGCCCTTAGTTGTCCACTGTGATTGAACCAGGACTCTTCTCTCCCCAGAGCACAGATCTTCCTTTTTCTCTGAACTATGAGCCTGATAGACCTTTGAACAACAGATGAGGACACGGTTTCAGCACTTCAAAGGTGAGAAAAAGTTATCTTTCTTCATCCTCCCATCTCTGGCATTGGCAGAAGAAATTTAGCAGTATTGCTTCCTCTAGTGCCACAGCTGCAGCATGTCTTTTGCTGCTGGTATTTTCTCCCAAGTAGCTAAGAAAGATCAGTGTCATGCACAAAGAGTGGGTGAAGAGACTGGATGGGGGAATGACTCTCAGCAGGTCTTATTTGCTGTCCTCCCAAGCCTGCAGGCAAGACACTGACAGTTCTGCTGAGGATTAAAGCCTAAACTGACCAAATGTTAGCAAGTCATGGGCTAAACTGAGTGCAGTTATTTTTCTAGAGCTTGCAGCTCTTGAGTAAATACATCACCAAGGCAATTTTATAATGACATAAGCATGCATTAGGTGATGCGGTGTAATGAGCTTTTTTGCAAGGAGACAGTGAATATATTTAGAACTGTAAAAGGTCTCTTAGAAAGCTACAATTTTCTCACAGAGACATTTGTTGTCAATAGTTCTGCAAGGTGGGAGAACCTTTCCCATTTTTGTCACATTTAAGCACATATGTTGAAAAGGGGAGGGGAGATTCGGAAGAAAACACACAGAAAGGAATGCATGCTCACATCCCCTGTCTGTTGAAACTCAAGTAGTACTGGAGTACTCCAGTAGTACTGGAGTTTCAAGGTTGAGATGAGTCTGTAGCATCTGTGGTGGAAAGGGAGACTGCTCCGTGTGCCTCTGCTCAGGGCTATTGGAATAGGGTCCTTCTTTAGAGGTATGAGGTTCTGATGAAGGCTTTGCCTTTTCCAGGGAGGATCGGTCCTGATGACAAGTGTCTTTCCAAAGCATTAAGGATTGTATAGAGGAGCTGTAGGAGGGAAAAAAATCTTTCTTTCTCATCCCCTTTCTCTTTCTTATCCCCATTTTGCATGTCACTGACAATATTCTGTGGGCAGATGGTGTTTCAGTTGATGAGCTACATACTAAAGCTGTGATGAAGACCCATCACAGCTTTAGTATGTAGCCAAAGCCAATAGACACAAGCACCATTAACTTCGTTTTGCTGTTCACGTTTTTTCTATTTGGTGAGGCAATACCCATTCCACTGTAGTCAGCTTTCTAATATTTGCTTTCACTGGTGTTCCCTAGTAGACAGTTTGCTGAACTGATGTGTACCTGAACAGATAAAATGATTAAATGACATTAAATCAAGAGAAAACATACTCAGATTTGCATGCGATGAAGATCAGTCTTTTTACAGTTTAATGTGTTAGCATGATAAAACTTGAAGATAAATCATCCACATATTATTAGGAGAGAGGTAAACAACATCCAGTCTTTCTAACCAGGGTGTTGTGTTATTTTTCAGTTCATTCCCACCCTGTGCTCTGCATTCCTTCTTTATCAAGTGTACATATTCCTCCTGCAAGTCAGCTGTTGCCACATAAGGAAAAAAAAAGCCCTAAAGATTTGATAACAGAAAAGATGCCTTCCTTGAACAAAGTGTAACAGCAACCTAAATACTTCTCCAGTATTGTTTCCACTGAAGCAGTCAACTCTGTGGTTAAAATACTCATATTCACAAACCAGTTCATTAATCTTTCTAGTGTGTTCCTGAATTCAAATTTTACCTTCTACAATACCCTGCAGAAATGGATTCTAAAATGTTTTATGAAAAAAAACCTTTCTTTTGCTTTAAATTCTTCCTGATGAAGAATTTAAGTTCATAAAGAACTTCCTGATGAAGAATTAAAAACCTGATGAATACTTCCTTCTACCACTTAGTTTGGTGGTCAGCAGGTACTCTGGATTTGATAAAAGAATAATTTTTCCTTTCTATCTTCGGTTGTCCAAGAGGAGGATTCCAAGTTTATTTTTGTCTCCTTTTGTGTAACAGCTGTTTCACATCAGTGATTCCTCCTGTCATATTTCTCTGGAGTACGTCTGGGACTTCTGGATCAGCCCCAGTGCATTTCTGTTACCAGCTTCCTGCCCTTGGGAGCCAGTGCTCTTAGGAGCAAGAGGCAGACATTGTACTCATATAATGATGGTAAAAAACTCATTTTGTCTATTATAATACCAGAGGTTTCTAACAGCAACTTTTAAAAATAACCACGGATCATAGAATAGTTTGGGCTGGAAGGGACCTTAAAGATCATCTAGTTCCACCCGCCCTGCCATGGCAGGGACACCTCTCACTAGAGCTATTGCTAGATACAGCAGGTCTGGTGCATGTGGCTTCCAGGAGTTGTGCAAGGTGAAACTAAGAAACACCCTGGGGTCATTCTCAGCAGTAGCTGGAAGGCAGCTTCCTCCCAGCCCTCCAGCATTCCTAGTATTGTGCTGCTGCTTCAAAACAGCAATCCAGACAGGCCTGTTAATTTGACCTTATCCCAAGGAAAATAAAGGAATGATTAAAGAGTCAATTGAAAAAGGTTTTAAAAGCTTGATGTTCTGGATAAATTTGCTTCGGTTCTCTTGCCCATCTTGTATCTCCTTGTATGAAATGATTCCGTAGTTTTTCAGCCTCAGCAGTTGATATTTGCCATATTTGCCATATTATAGGTGAGTTAAAAGCATCATTTAAAACTGTGCTGCTGCTGAAGTTGCATAATGTCCCATTCTAGGTATCTTACCCTATTCAGAACTTGTCTAATTCAAGAATGAGGAGCCATTTGTGAAATATGATCACAGCCCCAAATATTCAACGGTGCTTGGGAAATGACTTTGTTTTGGACTCCTGTCTCATGCGAAGAGTCATCTGAGGAGTGCCAGCCTCCAGAAAACCATTTTTGGTAGGAAGATGGCAAGGAGCCTTCCACCATCAGTTTCCAGGAAGATATTGCTCAGCAGTTTGAAACCTGCAGAGGTGACAACATCCTCCTGAGTGCTAGGCTCAGTGTATGCTAGGGATCTCTTGGTCACTGTAGTTTTATCAGCTGCAGTATTCACACAAGGTAACTCACTAACCAGTGGTTAAGCCCAGTGGCAGATACTAATAGCAGCAGCCTCTTTCCATTTCTCAAGTCCATTTTAAATTAATAAGAATGTTCCCCCTCTGTTTTTCATCCACAAAGAGACCCCCTTCGCATATTAATTTAATGTTAAATTGATGGATTAAATTATACCAAGCTCAAAATCAATTCTGCACATATTCATTAGAATGGACTAAATCCCTTAGTAAGGATAAAGCACAGAAAATGCATTTAGAGACACTGATAAGTCCAGGTCCATTATATGTCATTTTAAACAAAGAGCAAAAAAAAGCCCCTTTGGAGACGCTCTATCAGCTATTAAACAGAGACATTGCATGCACAGGGAGATTGATGATTAGCATTTCCATTCTCAGAACGGCTCTCCCTGGGCTGATGATAACAAGTAAATGCCTCTTCATGTCTTTGTCACAGTTCACAGAGAAGCAGATGCCTAGACTAAGCTTTTCTCCTTTGTCTTTCCTCTTGTGCAATCAGTTAACAAGTGCAGAAGCACAACACTTTTCACTATTTGCTGGAATTCTTTGATGTCTCGTAGGATCAGGTGGCAAATTTACCCCTTATTCTTTTTTCCAGTACTGCCCATTTCTTTTCTGTAAGCCTCCCTGACTGTAAGCTCATTACATTACTCATTAGCACTGGAGGTCACTCATTTGATAACGTAGGACAGACCATCTTCTACATGGCTGCTGGCCAGGAGAACCTTTTCAGCCTACAGAAATTCAAGCCCAAGCCACACACCTTTCTTCAGATTTTGGCATTTCAACACTCAGCTTTGAACTTGAATCCAGGATTCACAGACAGGTCCCATTTCTAAAAATGAGTTTTCTAAACCTGAATTCTCTAAAACTGAGAATTTCAGAAGCTCATACACAACTACATTTACACCCAAGGTCTGTGAACTACTTCAGTTTTACCAAGGCTGAAATTTTTCTCAAGACTTTGGCTCATTCTGCAGTCAATGTCTACCATGAAAGAAATGCTATCCTTTTGATGAATACTAGGCTTGTCTGAGGAAAAGCCCTCACTTTCCAGGTGCCTGTCTTCTGGACATAAGCAGTTATCTAGTCTGATTAAGAAGCAGGCAGGGCAGTCCTGCCTTTTTTCCTGTTAACTAGAAGTGCTCTCAAATAATTCATGAAAGGAAAATGAGGAACAGCATCACAATGTCCATTAGTGTCCCAAGTTGTGTATTTCCCAGATACAGCCCCTACAGACTTGCCTGCTTTGGACTGATGTGTGAATCTGGAGAACAGAGCCATGTTAGCGCAGAGCTGTTAATCACAAGTAGATCTCAAAAGCAGGCAGGACTATTGCACACACAGAAGAGGGCAGGGAAACACGGTAAAATAATGCCAAGAAGTTACCTAATATGATCTTTGAGGTTTTTTATGTCTTTCTGTTTTGGAGACAATGTCTAGTCTAGGTTTAAACTAGACACTAGGAAAAAAATCTTCACAGAAAGAGTGGTGGGATATTGGGAGGTGGTTGAGTCGCCATCCCTGGATGTGTTTAAGAATCGCTTAGATGTGGTGTTGGGGGATAGGGTTTGGGGGGGAACTTGTAGAGTAGGGTGAAAGGTTGGAAATGATGATCCCATGGGTCTTTTCCAACCTAAATGGTTCTATGATTCTATTATTTCTTTACTTTTTTCTTTTCTTTTTTTTTTCTTTCTTTCCCCATTTTAAGCTCAGATTCACAACATTTGAAGTCATGAAACTGGCAATACTTTGCCTCTAGTCCAAGTCATTACTTTAGTCAATGCAACCTCTCCACAACAGAAGGCTGAGGATCATTTTCACAGTGTAACATATGCTCTCTATGCTTTTGTTGTTGTTGTTTAGCCTGCCATGATTGACAGTGAAAAGGGGAAGAAAGGGGGCTGTAACTATGTACAAGCTAACAATATTCAAAGGATGAAACTGTTCCTAAAATAAAACTATTCTCTGTTTTCAGAATGTGTGTAAATTCAGTGGATTTGATCCCATTTTAGAGGTATGGGAGCTCATAGTGATCAGTCTTGCAGTTCATTCTGTATGAAAATAAATTTTATAGGGAGAGAAAAGGCATGAAGTATTGTGTGCCTTTACATCAAATAACAAAGTAGTTACAGAGATCTTTCTTATGCATGACATTTTAAATTTGTGTAAGGAAAGGCACAACAACTTTGTGACTAATGGGCCACTTTTTGGAAAATTGCGTGGCTGGGAATTCCCCCAATTGGGTAGTCCATGAGGTGACATGGCAAAATTTCTAACTCAGTTTTATGCCTAATCCCTGCTGTGGCATGTGAAATTGTGACAGATGGTTGCCGTACTCATTACCCCTTTATTCACAATGAGTAATGATTTACCATTAAATCCTGCTAAAAAGAATGTATCTATTCATGTAACAAGGTTTATTCAGTGTAACCAAAGAATCTGGCCTTTATTTTGTCAAGAGCCTTATATTTCAAATCTATAAAATTGAGCTAATAGTATTCATTTACCTATATGCCCAAGGCTGCAGAGAATTTGAATCCAATACATTTTTACCTGTGGTAAACCTAATTGCCTTTTACATAGGAAGAAAGAACACATTAAGTATGGTCTTAGGCTATGAGACTCTCTCTTCGAGGCCTGGGTCTAATGTTAATTTGCTATGAAATAAGACAGCAGTCTCTAAACTTGACCTCAGTGAAATTAAAAAAAAAAAAAAAAGGTGAATTTCTATGTTATAACTAAAAATAGCTGGGAAATTCCAGTTCAAAATACTATTTATGACAAAAGTGGGAAGAGTAACCTTAGTTCCACAAATAATCCAATAGACCATGGGGTTTTATGGCATATTTGGTCTTGTTGAACTGAAATGTTAATGGAGAAAAAAGGTTTCTGATTTTTAATATTGAGAAAAACTTGTACTTTCTAATATGTAAAGCTTATTTTATACTTTTCAATTTTTTATTTTGAGAATTGGGAAAACTAATCCACACATAATGCATACTGTGTGATTGCAATATTTAATACTTCTATTAATTATTTTTATCAATTGAAATATAGTAGAAAAGCAATTACTTTTGCTAGAGGGTTAAATGTTGATTTACAACAAATACCTACTCATGATTTTATATCTTGCTATAAATATTTCAGTGTTTATTCTAAGTGAGCAAATATAATCTTTTTCTAAACATACAGTCTTTGTTGCTACATTGTAAGGGCTGTTAATCACTTGGAACTGGGCTTGGTTAAACATTTGCTACTAAAACAGTTTGAATTGAACAACCAATTTTCTTTCAAAGAAACAAACCAGAAGTAGACATGTCAGATCTTAAATGGCGTATTTCATCGGAATTCCAGCACTTGATGACTGGAGAAAGAACTAAAGGATGGCTGTTCTTTGACCCCCCCCAAAAGAAATACATTGTTCTGAAATCTTACTGATACATTGCACAGGTCTAGTAACTTGGCATAATGCTCCTATTTTCCTCTTCCTCATACACCATCTCCTGCAACGTGCTGCAACAGACACAGAGCTGCCACTATTTGCCTCTCACATGAGAAAGATACATCTGAGCAGCACAGGGTATTAACTTTTTCAAGCAAAACTCAGCCACAAAGGAATTGAAAAGGCAGGAAATACTTGATGTATAATGCCCATCAAGCAATACCTCAGAGTAAATGTTAATGGGATTTTTTCTGAGTTTCAGTGAGAAGAGGGAAAAGGTGAAGAAGAGAGAAAGAAGGAGAGAAGAGAAGAGAAGAGAAGAGAAGAGAAGAGAAGAGGAGAAGAGAAGAGCTTTTTCCTGCCTTACTTCCTCACAGAATATTACTTATTGTGAGGATTATTAGTACATACCTTGTTCAGTTTTTGATAGCTTTTCATTTCAAATTTAGTATCTTTTTTTGTAAATCAATTTACAAAAAGTAAATTTATAAATTTTTAAAATTAAAGAAAAAAACCCCTCTCCTTCTGCAAAGTTGATGTTTAAAGAAAATATGTCAGTCCATTTATAGGTGTAAAGGAAAAGTAATATTTCATGGCCATCTATTTCTTCTGAAAGGAACAGAGTTGGCATCTTTGATTTCGAAAATCAGATCAATAGTCAGTGTGCATGAAGGAGTGTGTCTTCTGATTTTCTATTCAAAGATACATTCTGGCTTGATTCACATACACCTTTGGATATTCAGTGCTGCAGCATTTAGCTTCCAGGCACTTTTGCCAAGTGAAGCTCTCAGCTGTGAATGAGGCAGAAGCAAGTTCTTTGTAGAAAATACAGTGAGACTAAAGTGTCTGGGAATGGGATTTGAAGAAACCAGCATGCCAAAAAAAGAAGCTAGAAAGGCTGAGGAAGGAAATGCTTATAGGAAGGCTGTGGGTTAAGTCCCATTCCTCACAGGATTCTTGATTTTTATCTCCTTTTGGTATTCATAACCATGGCTTTTCTCCTGCAATCAGGCACTAAGGCTTTCTTCCAAGCATTGAGGATAGTGTAGTCCCTTCTTTCCCAACAAACCAAGAAATGGCAGAGATTCTCCAGACTCTCCTTCACTGCTGCTCCCTTTCCCCTATCTCCTTATTTCTGTTTAACCCAGTATCCCTGCGGTTAGCTCATCTTCCATGATCAGTGTAAGTCAGGTTCGAGCCTCTGCACAGGGATACATCTGAGTCCAGATTTATTGCACTATATGGGTCAGGCTAGCACATGATATGAGCAGAGAATGTCTTTCTTGTAAATCTTGGTGGGATCCTGAACTACATGCTAAGCAATCAGGCAGTCCCGTGTCATGGTTCTTTGTGCACATTAGTCATAAAATTCTGGTGATAACATAATCTGCTATTCAGCCTGAGCAGGTAATGTGATTTAACCCACCTGTTTTTCACTGTGAGCTGAGTTAATTCCAATTATCTTTCATCTACCTAAAGCTAAGAGTAGACATGAATAGTTTCAGATATTGGGCTAATGTGATAATTTGATCATGTTCTAAAGCACTAAGTCCCTGGTCACTCGTTAGTGAAAGTGGCATTTTTTCTTGCTTTCATGCTGTGGATTGGAGGAGGGTGGCTGACTTTCTACATTCAATGGGCACACATAATATCAATAAAATCCCACACACCTCCTACCTCTGAGATTAGCACTACACTCACTGGCCTCTGTGCTATGTGACAGGGAAACACACCTGTCTGAATCAAAAGAGAAAAGGAAAATGGACCATAATTTTGTAGCTCACTGGCTGTATGGTAACATCTGAGGAAGAAGAGAGAATTTCCAGTTCTTGCTCCATATGTATCATTTATGCAATGCTTATGGAAATTAGAAAGTTAATTCAATTATTGTCACACAAATTGCAACCGAGGGCTCACTCTTTCTACATGAATGCCATAATTCCTATTCAGAGTCATGTCTCTCCTTCTGACTCAGTTAACTCCTGAACAAAGTAACAGAATCACAGACCAGCCGAATTTGGAAGGGATGTCAAGAGATCATCTGGTCCAATCTTTCATGGGAAAGGAAGCCTAGGTGACATTATCCAGCAGCCTGCCCAATTGCACCTTGAAAACCTCCAGTGATGGGGACTCTACCAAGTCCCTCTACCCAAGTCCTTCAGAAGGAACCAGTTAACAATATAGAGCTGAAAGGAGGCAAGGGAGAGCTAAATGCATGAAGGAACAAAAGGATGTGTGAGGTGCCCCTGAAGTTTCCCATGACAGGGGGTGCAACTGCATCCTCCCTTCCAGTCATGCTCTCAGAGAAAGGAGTTGCTTTGCTTGCTTGTTCTCAGTGTTTAAACTTTGTGCATTTATAAGAGCAGACTCCTGCTTCCCTTTGCCCTTGAGCAATTTCCACAGGAAGAAGTTTTCCTGCAGTAGGCTGTGGCAGGGAGAGGAAGGGAGGGGCTGACACAGGAGCTGGAGGTTGCCAGCATAGCAGAGGATTGAGGGGGTGCTGAAGAAAGCAGGATGTCAGCAAGGCATGTCCTAGTCTTTCTAGGGACTAGAAGGGCATGCCTCAAACTTGCTGCAATTCAGAGAGCTACTGAGTTGACTGAAACAAAGACTGAAAGCAGAGACTGCTGCTGCAAGGACAGAGTGGAAGGGTTTCTCATCCTTGTACTTCTGCTCTGCTGTAACAGGCGAGTAGAGAGGAGCTCCCCAGACTATTGGTGTCTAAGTTTCATTTCCTTCCTTGTGCAACATCTCTATAATACCTGGAATCATTGAGTTTTTCTAACATTTCCCGGCAATTTTCTGATTCTTTGACTATTACATAGACCTTGGGCGAGTACCTGACTACTTAGACTGTAACAGGAATAGCATTTGGGATGATTAGACACTGCATTGGAAAGAAGCATTAAACCCGACTCCACTCGTGCAGATGTCAGAAGCACAATCTATTAATTTTCTGCTGTGTTTCTTTTTCCATTTCTATGCCTGTGATTTAGATGATGGATTTATGAATCTTAAAATCAGGTTAAAAAACAGCTTATATTAAAGTAGAGCACACACTATTTCTGAGATTGTGTTTGGTTTCAGATCTGTGATTTTTTATCTTCAGCAGCTCATATGCATTTATTGGCCCACTCTCTCAAGTCCATTTCTGACTGATGCAACTACAAATTTCCAAAAGCAGTATAACCGTCAATTGATTCTGACAGTTCATTTCCTGATTCAATCCTAACTGTAATCATACTGATTTGATGCATCACTTGTTGGCAGGAACATGATTCAGTATTCAACAGCAGTGCAATGTTTTGATGAAAAGTTCTCCGTACAGTAAAATATAATTGTAGTACCATGTATTTAACTGCCCATCGCTGTTGCAAGCATATGTTGCCTTAGGTTTTCTCCTAGGAAATCTACTTAGTCAGACATACTGAATGATAATAATTGCTGCTAAATCAGGACAGAGTTAATATCATTGTCGCTTAATGTGGATTAATTTAACCAGTGCTAATCCATGTAAAAAATAATTAACCAGAGATTCAATATGTATAAACTGTATGCTTTAGCCTTTACAACAGAAGCAGCTAAGTAAAATAAATCCTGTAAAGTTCACTCATTGTTCAATAGACCTTAGTGAAGAGTAGAGGATTTCTGAGGTTCATTATTCAAGGACAGCTTGATTACATGAGCATCAGCCTAAATTTTTTGTCCATCTTTGGAATGGCAACATTCATGAGGTTTTGTAACATTGTTTATTGCATAAACAAATTATTTACCTTATATTTTCAGTATCTATTAATATTTATTTGCAAGACACCTTATGAGAAGCCACAGTAAAAACCCAGTGCTCTGAGATGTTGATAACAAAGCTACTGAGTACTTGAGAGTGTGAAAATAGCAAGTATTATTTATACAGCCACATTCTGTTTCTCAAGTATAGTCTGTACAACAATATACTCAACAGTTCAGTGCTAAAGTTTATACAGTCCAGACTGAACATTTTGATATTTCGTGGTTTTGTAGGCATTAATTTGTGGTAACATTTTTTTTTCAGCATGTAAAGGGAAAACAGACTAGACAGATGTGCAAAGCTAGCTTATGTTTCATGTATTGCATGTATAAGACTTTTCATCTCTCTCCTCTTTGGCAGTTTATGGGGCTGCATCTTCAGCTGGAACATACTATCCACTTTGCATCAGTGTAAGGTAAAGCTCTATATATTTTATTTAGGAAAAAAATTATGAAGTGAATTATCTTAATAAATGTTGAAGAGACTGAAGAAAGATGTATCACGGGTTGAAAAAGCATAGCTAATGATATTTGACGGCTTAACTTTCCCAGAATATGCCTAGGGTATTCCCTCAAGAAGAAGATGATTTCAAAATCAACATCCTTGAGTGAGCTTTTGCATAAGCTTTACCTTTCTCCTCCTAAGTGTTACAGGGGGAAAAAAAGTTAAGTGTCTGTAAAAGCAAATAAAGAGAAATTTTAAGGGCAGATGAAGAGATCCAACAGCACATTCCCAGAGGAAATGTGAAAGGAGAGCACAAATGAATCTTTGTGTAGGCAAATGGAAATGAAATTTTGTCTGGTTTAACTAGCAGTGGGTATAGCTGGTACACATAAGAGTAGCATGGTGCCAGCTTGTCTATATCTATCAGTACATATATATTGCAGTTAGCATGAATGTGACAGCCAGGGAGAGCCCTGTGGTAGAAAGTAACCTAAGCCAGCTTCAAGCTAGTTAGCATAGTCGATTATGGCAGAACAGATATGAATGGGGTCTGCAAAACCAGCATAACAGGAAGAGAAAATTACCTTAAAATCAGTAATAAACATCCAAATGAAAGTTTAAGACAAAATTAAAAGGAAATAATTTCTGCTCTTCAGGAGAACTGAGCAATTCAATGTAGCTCTCAAGCTTCAGTGTAACCTAATAGCTGATAAATGGCTTGGTCTTGGCCACCAGCCATCAGCAATTTGATCTTGCTAAGAATTCCTACATGAGAAATACAAGAAGATATTTGCAGAGATACTGGTCTGGCAAAAGTTGAACAATTTTCACATCTACTTACTCTGCTTTGTATTGTTGCAGCATCAAAGTAAGTTAACCAGCCATTTCCCATCTCTCAATCATTTGCATCCATTGTAAGAAGTGAGTTAATATGCAGAATACTGTTAAAATAATTCATCAGACTGAAGCCAAAGGCTCAAGTGCAGCCTCAGAAGTAATAAGATATACTTCAGTTTAATATAAATTACACTTAGCTCCATTGAAAACTTCATAATCATCTAATTTAAAGCACAGCACCACAGGGGGAAAATCTTTCTAGACAGCTATTTAGACTAGTTTTCTCTGAAATTAGCAGAGATGGAAACTGATGGAATGGATCTAAATGCCTCCTTCCAAGCCACTAACTCTAATGACAATCCCAAATCCACTTCCAGCTCAGCACCTTAGAGTTATAAAGTTGAATTACATTTCAGTCATTTTTTTATAAAATATGAGAAATTTAATTAAGGCATTTTATCACTACAATATAGTAACATATAAAAAGGAGTTATTAAAACCATAGTGCAGTCTGGTCCAGTAGAAGATTTCTAAAAATTAGAAACTTCAGAGCATCTGAAATTTGGAGGTGCTTTGAGAGAGAGCCCTTCCACCAGCACAGCATCTGCTGTAGCATTAGGTTTGCAAACATGGGTTTTCTTTGCAAATGAGAATTTAAAATATTTTCCAAACTGTTTTTCTCTATGACATATGGATTGAAATCTTTGTCACCAGTTCATTTTAAGAGTGGCAGTGTCTTTCTGATATCCACACAGGTTTTTAGAAAGGATTCAGCAGTAACTTTCAAGTTCTACACATGTCTATACAGCTTTCTGACAATGTCTGATCATTTTTAAAATCCCATCACACTACCTAAAACATGCTTCCTCCCCTTTTGCTTCAGAGATAGTCACAGAGGTAAAAAGTAAAATGCACTGATTGATAGAAACTGTTCTGCAGCAAGTCAACCAGACTCAAACTAAACCAAGTGTCACAGCAAATCTATTCCATTCAGCTTCAGGACAGCACTCAGGCTGAATTGCTGAGGTGGTCACTTCTAGGGGTACACACTGTGTGCAAAGTGCTACCTGAGTGGCAGAGACTGCTGTGAACACTGCAGCCCCTTTAACAATGAGCCTTTAAAAAAAACCCACAACACACCTGTAGTTACATCTGCAGTAAGACTATTATATGCTGCTTCAAACAATGGCTTTTCAGCAGGTATATGCTGCTTCAAACATAATGGCTTTTCAGCAGGTAGATTCTTTAGGGTCTGAGAAGACCCAATGCCAGATCCCCATCCTGGGGAACCTCTGGCTGAGCTGCTATTGGGTGACAGTCACTCTCACCTGAAATAAAACAGCATGGCAAAGGGAGGAACACGGAGGGAAATCGTTCCTGGCTGGCCAGCTTCCACACAGCTGCTCAAAACCAAATTGCACTGAAATGCTTCATCTTGTTTGGAGTTAGATGTGAGTTCCCTTGCAAGTTGGAAGGCTGGATTTGAGGGCATGTGGGGTTTTTGTTTGGGATTTTTGCTGTGTGGAACAATCTACGGTGAAATTATCATCAAGTCTGTTATAAAATGGGAAAGACAGGACATTCTACTTAAGTGTCTTAGCAACTATTACATGGTGGTTGTATATCCCAAGAATAACTTACGGGCAACTGAAGGATAAACTCAAATCTTTTGGCCCTAAATCCATAAGACTGACAGTAGCTGGAGTGAAACTAGCTAGCACTTAGGCTGTGGCATTGCCAGTGTAACACGGGTTCATGCTTTTGTGTATGTATTGAAACGACAGGGGAGAAAGACTGATCTGGGTTTTTTCCCTATTCCAGGCAGACATAGCTGGATAAATATGTAAACTTGCACTCACACCGGTATTTCTGTCCTGGTTTGGGTGAGAATAGAGCTGGTTCTGTTCAGTGATTTTACTTTTCAGCTCAGTTCTTCTACCTAACTGCACTGTCTGAAGTCAGCAGCCTGTTTTCACACAGTGTCTGCTGCTGGCAGTGATAACAGCCCATGTTTAGAGTTACTACCGAGGATGGGTGTGCAGACCAAGGCCACTGCTGGATTTCGTGCACCACATTGGGGGGTGCAGGAAAGTGAAAAGCTGCACGTGCAGGGAGGAGCTGACAGGACCCCAAACTGACCAACAAGGTATTCTATATATGTCATATTTGGTACAAAGCAGAGGGATCTGGACCGTCTATAGCTTACTTGCTTGCTC
>VWZY01007217.1:172045-212481 GCA_013399075.1 Chloroceryle aenea | reverse complement strand
TCCTGTCTCTGTGGGTCCCAGTCTGGGACTCCCCCAGTGCCTGCTCCACAGCAACCATGGTGATGGTGATGTAATTTCCATCAGGGGGCTGGGTTCGATACTGGTTTTGTGTATATTTGTACATATTCTATTTTTATTATTATTATTTTCATTTTCATTAAAGCTGTTCTAGCTTCCTTTTCTAATCACTAAGTCTCTCTCCCTTATTCCTTTTCTCTTCCCCTTTGGGGAGAGAGGGGGGTTGACAGAGAGCATCTGTTATAGGTCTAAGGGGCTGCCCTGACCCTAAACTGTGACAATTTCCCACCCAAAAAAAAAAAAAAGAACATATTAGCATCATTATGTTTAAAGATATAAAAAAATTAAATAGCTCTGGCAGTCACAGACAATTTTATTCCCTGTGTTCCAAAAATGGTATCTATGTGGGATACATTTTTTTTAACTCTTTTAAGCCTGTCATTAGAGTCTTATTTGAAATGAAAAAAAAAAAAACTATACATTTGTTAGAAGCAGATCTCTGAAAGTATTTAAATAAAGATTTGTAGAACAGCCATTCTAGGAATCTAAATAAAATTCTGTTTTGCATGATGGAACAGACTTATAAAAGCTATTAGATTTACACTTCCTTTTCTGACATAGTTTTGTAAAGTTCTGTTGAGTGATCTGAACTGCTCTATTGAAAATACTACAAAAACTCTGCATTCGAAAATCCAGAGCCTCCTTTTTCTTTACTTTTAAGAATTAATATTAAAATACGAAACTGGAGTGGGCTTTTTTTTTGTCTTTACAAAATGAAAACAGCAATTTCTACACATGAACAGAATTTTTAAAACAAAACAAAACAAATGAGCTGTTTAACTCTATTGCTTATGCCAGTTTCAGAAAATGAAGCCTAGAATCAGGAGCATACTTTAAGCATCCTTTTGGATGTAGCTGCCTTTCAAAGCGAAGTTTAGTCTGTTTAGCTATAACGCCTTTCTGTTCTCCACTGGCATCCGCCTAACAGACAGAGCTCTTCCTTCAGCACTCCTCCAGTGGAGAAAGGTACGGCCCTTGCCGGCTGCGCTTTCTGCGTCGGCTTGGGAGCGGTGAAGGGATCATTGCCATTTCTCAAAGCAACAGCTCCACCATCCGTTGGCCAGGAGCAGTGCACCCCACCGAACAGACAAAACTGGAGCCGGAGAGTTTCTCGAAGAGACAGGGTCACACCTCAGAGGCGACCTACACACGCCTTTTCCAACGCTGACTTTGCAAGAAACTGTAGAACTGCGGCTCCTGAAACGCTCTCACTGCAGGATGAAGTTTGATTTGTCACAGTGATGAAGGATGGGGGAGAGGGGGCAGTGAAAAGACTGAGAAAGGGGTGTAATTTGCATGTGGCGAAGCATCACACCCTGCAAGAAAGAGTCAGCAGCGTCCTTGCCTGGCACCGAGTGATGATGGCACAGTAGCACACAGGGAGAGGGATGCTGGCACTGTCGTGCTTTAGGCAGCAGCAGCGTGGGTACCAGAGACAATGGGAATTGCCCTGTGTCGGGGCATTTTGAAATGTGCATAGAGAAAAAACTGCACAGCCAGTAGGCATTTCTGATTTCTCATACAAATCCATTCAGATTTCAGCAAAATGTACAGATTGCAGAAACTGAAGAGTGTGAAGTTTCAAGCAGAGATCGGAACAAATAGATGTTGTGGAAAACACTGTTTCAACGGAAGACTAAACTCAGGATAGCATTGTATAATGTAGACTGAGTCTGCCTGGGGTAGTAAATGTAGCTGAAAAATTACATGCAAATGGTAGAGGATGTTTTGAGCAGTTTTCTATAGTCCTGACAATATTATTTTTATTATTAATACTACAAAACCACAGACTTTGTAACTTAAACAAGTAGTGGTGTTTAAGAAAGAATTTAAGTTTTCCCAAGAATGAAGGACCCAAAATGCACCTTCTGTCTTTTCGCAATGTTTCCAGGCCCTGTGTGACTGTATCTCAGGATCTACTTTTATAGCCTCACATTTTCATCAAAAAGCAAGAACTGATGCAGTGATCTCCTTAGGCAGCTCCAAAGCAGGCACCATAACCTCAGTCACTCAGGAATCCAGTTCAGATATTTAAAGGACTGAAAAAACAGTGATGTTTACCAAACCTGGCCCACACAACTGGAGCCAGAGAATCATCAAGGTTGGAAAAGACCTTTAAGATCATCGATTCAAATTTCCTTTAGTAACTTCTCCTTTCTTCAACAAAACATTTTCCATCTATCTTACACACTGTGTGCTTGTACACAGTGGTATAGACTGAACTTTATATGTTATGGCGTGAACTTTTATGGGCTGCAGGGACAGACAGGCACAAGGGCAGAGGGAGCATATCCCCACTCTGACCCATCCTGCCTTTTCTGCCTTTGCAGGTGTGACCCATGTACATTCCTATGTGGTTTTCTGATGTATGCTCATTCATTGCTACTCTATATTTGTGTATTATTCTGGATGTATAGAAATGTGTCTATAGATATATGCACATGTGTATGTGCATGGGTATTGTAATCTACCTATAGATCACGTCCTGCATTACGTATTACCTATTATATACAACATAGGATGTTTACATGAGCCAATCTTCACTTAAAGTTTACGAGTGCTTTGAGCATATTTATTCTTAAAGCCATAGAGTTATTTACAAGGGTAAGAGTCTGTTGGAGGCCCAGCAGCACTGATGGCCATACTGCCAAAAGATTCCCCACTCTGTCCCACCCAGACCATGCAATTTTCCAGGTGATAGTCTCTCATGAAATACCAATAAGCATATAATGCATTCATTTCTCTTATGGCATAACTGGATGCATATCTGAAGCCCCCTGCATCAGTGATTAGGAAAGGATATTTTCAAATTCAGTGTGAAACAGAATAAAGCTACAAAAGTTGCCCTACTTTTGGAAGTCTTTTACTCCAATGAGAAGGTGAAGAAACTACAAAGAATTGCAAAGGCTTTTACAAGAAAATTAATGGGAAAATTCCTGGTGAAGTAATCTGCTCCGTAATTAAAGAAATGAGAAGTGTTTTCTTTGGGTATTGACTAATGAAACTAAATTTTTAAATCTGTACAATGACAAAAGACTGTAATACAAATACATTCATAATTAAGAACCCTTAATACTGCTGTACAAAGGAGAACAGTGTGATCAGCTTAAGAGTACTTAAAGGTTTCTAAATGTTTAAAATAGTAGTAATGCCGGTATTAGGAATGAAAACAAAAATCATTCTGGTATCCTGGAAAGATTTCTAGATGCCAACAACTTCTAGCAAATGGTGAATCTATGTAAGGACACCTAATTCTTCTGCCATTCTAATGCGAGAAATACACAGCAACATCATCTTATACTCATCTTCACCTTCAAGTCATTGTCTTATGGGTTTTATTTTCATAAAGAGCAAGGGTTCAGAATTGTTCTCACAAGACTGGCAGGTCACTTAAACTTGCATAATACAACATAAGGACAATGCATTTATTACCATAACTTACTAATAAATAAATCAGAATATTTCTAGAGTCAAATTCAGTTGTGCTTTTTTTCCTCTTGGGAGAAGGAAAAGGGTGGAATGTCACACTGTTGTGACAAATGAAGATGACCTGAGCCCTTGTGCTTTTGTGATCTGTCAATATCTTTCTGGTAATAAGATGCCCATAACTGAACACAGCATTGCAAGAGCATGTTGTGCATCCTAAAACCACATAAAGAAAGATTATTAGCTTCCTGCTCCAATAGATAATGATAGGGTGCCTGGTGAATGCAGCCCAAAACCACATTGACCTTTTTTCATAGGCACAACATATTGGAAGCTCATGTCTAATTTGTTACCTAATATCCCTTGGGATTTTAAAAATTGGACTGGAAAAAATACAAGGAAAACTATGAGTCTCATTTCAGCAAATGGATGGAATTTTAATTTTAAAAGATCCTTTCCATTCTGGTTTCTATTTTACTGTTATTTCAAAACAATAATTTTACAAATATAAATCCACACTAAATGACTGTTTATTGTATTTCCAGTGGATTACTTCATATGACCTAAATCCAGATTGCTTTGGTAATATGAGATGAGTCTTGAAATCAAAGCTACTGGTTCAGTGCATGAAGTAACCAGGAACTGGTTGTAGTCTTGCAACAAATACAGAGGTAAGATATAAGCAGTGAGTAAATAATTTTTCAGAAATTGCAATTTCCATTAAATATGTACATTTAAAAAGATCACAACTTAATTAAAGACAAGTAAGATACTTAAGGAGACTGTATTCTTTTCTAAATTTAGCCAGTTACAAGGCTTTTTTCCAAATGAGTATTCATCTCTATTAACTGCTACTGCTCAGTCCCAAGTGTTCAACACGAGTCAGTCATCTTCATATTAGGAGAGCCTGGTGCCCTAACTTTGCTTCCCTAAAGAGAGTGTGTAATGCAGCTGGAATGCTAATGAGTGACATATTGCAGGAAAGAGGAAGCAGGTTATCATATTCAGGACATTGACAACTCAAAGTGTTGGGTGATGTTAAACAACAATACTTACTTGACTAGCATGATAGCATTAGAAAAGCCAAGTCGTGACCTATAACTAAGATATGTCATGCTCAGAAAGTGGATTAAGTTCAAAATGAGATGTCCTGAATACAAAAATCAAACCTCCTGAACAACAAGATTTCGGTTAGGTATTATAAATATGCACTAATAAACTAGTGATTACATTTCCTCTCTTTAGCTACAAATGCAGATCTGCAATGGCTGGTCCATGTACTTTCTTACTAGTATCTTTGTTGATACCTCCCTCTTAGGAAACAGAAAATAAAAGGCACAGCTCTATAATGTATAGAGAACTGCAAAATGTTAGTTTTAACCACTCATGTACAGATACAGTGGGAGAGACAAAGCAGTTGTAAGCCTCTATGAGCAGCACCCAGCACGGTGTGAGCGTGTTGTGACTCAGACAGGGCAGCACAGCTGGGTAGATCTCAGTGCCCTTCATTTCAGAGCTGCAACCACCCTCAGGAGGGGCTGCAGAAACCTTCCTGCCTAGTGAAAGAAACTAGCTACTGTGACCAATCTGCATCTTTTTGCATCTGATGATTTAGATTTCTGTGACCATCTTGTGAAGATGTCCGCAATGTACAAGCATCTCCTAGACCGACCATGGATTGATGATTGGCTTTTTAGTACTGTTCATCCATAAAGAAACTGTGCAAAACTTAGAACAAAGTAGAATATATAATTTAACAGAACAGAATACTGGTTTTGGTTTTTCTAGGATAATGTACATTTTTGTTGAGCGGATTCCTTCTCCCCTCATAGGATCAGACCAGTCCTGTCCACATTCCACCCCCCTTCCCTCTCTATCCCTACATGTGTGTGTGTCCCCTTCTCTTGGTTATCTTTTGATCTTTTAATTACATAATTAATATAAGAAAAGGAAAAGGACAAAGATATAATGAGCAAAGCTTTATCAGGAACTTGTGATTTCAAGACCTGTGTACAGTAGCTTTCAGCTAGCTTCATTTTGCCTTAAGCTTTCATGTTTGAAAATCTAGGAATAGTAATATTTGATCATCCACTGCAGAAGGACATTTTGAGGCTTAATCCATTGCTTCATATTTTGTGAATCTAAAAATATGTGTACAGAAGTTATTATTGCTCTGGGCTAATGTACTTCACATGTACCATATGGATACAACAGTTCCTTTTTCATGAAACAGTAGTCCAGATTTCTATGTTGTTCTGCAATAGAAGCTTTTACTTCATCATGGTATATGCTCCCTCCTTTTAGGCTACCCACGCTTGTATTGATCCAACCTTCAACCACACTTGCTTCTTCTTCGCATGTCCATCTCATGGACGAGTATCTTAAGATGACACACTGTCCTTTTCCTTATCCCTTCCAGTATTCTATTAAAACAAATATATGCTTTAACAGTTTTATACACTTTTCTGGCTCACTTATAATCTTACTCACTAATAGGTTTATTGCACCTATTCCTTATCCTGTATTAAAGTTCTTCCCAGGAGATTAGCAAGGTAATGTATAAAATTGTCCACTTCTTTTTGTGTATTTGTGTGTGAGGTGGACTCTTATCTTTGCTCTTCAGCCTTTGGAACAACATTCTACTGCTGACAAAACCTGCTGCCAATGGATACAAAACCATGTACTTGTCTCTAGGATGCCTCCATCTCTGCCAGTGCCTTGACTACAGAGACTGATAGGAAGACATTTGTGCTCACACATCTGCACCCTGCTCCTGCCAGAGCCTCCAAGTCATTTTGACTCTGCTTTGGACCTTTCCCAAACAACACCACCATGCATGTGCACAGGGATGTGCAGCATGGGCTACTGATCTGGTGGCCAGCTGACCCTCAGTAACTGCTCAGCAGTATCTCTCCTCTTTCACATCTTCCTGGGACCTCACAGCAGCCTCTGCCTGGTCCTTACACCCATTCCACTGGGAGCCCATCAAGCACTAGAGGGTGGTAGGACCCATCCAGCACCATTGCCTGCCCTTACCTCTAGGGAATGTTCATCATCATAGTGAGATGAAAACATATTTGAGACATATGTTGTCTCCCTTTCTTTTTTAATTGTGTCTGTATACTCACTGCCCCACTCATTGAAGTGTACATGTGCTTTTATTCAGCAGGGTAAACATGGAAGTCTCTTCTGCTGAAACAGTGCAAGACATACTTTGCCATGATGGCCAATGGAAACAAATTCCTAAGAAACTTCTGCTTTTCTAAAAACTTCTGGTTTTTCCAACTAGTTACTGTGAGTAATCCCAGATAAGTTTCACTTCGTTCCATGTGATTTTACAGCATCATCCTTAAAAAAAAAAAAAAAAGAAAGTAAACATAAAACTTAGCCCATTTGCCCATTCATCTTTTGAAAAGTAGAATAGTTATAAGAAACAGAGGAGATGTGTAGTCTTAGATAAATCTGATTTGTCTTTCTACAGAGAAAGGATAAAAGTCCATGAAACTGAAAAAAAACCCCGAAAACTAACCTTAAAATCTGAAAAAACCCAAACAAGTTGTATCAATAACTTCTGAATTTTAATTTTTGCAATATTTATGTGCACTGTGAAATACAGTATAGATTTATTGAGCTGTTATTTTTTTTGACAAGCCTTATATTTTAGGTCATTTTGTAATGCAGCAAGTCACACCAGAGCAGCTGAGTATGGGGGTGAAAAATCGTTACTTTGGTGACGGCAGTAAACAGCCTTATGCCTAATAAATCTAAGATAACAGAAAAACTCATAGTGCTCAGTTACAGGAAGAGATTAACCCTGCACTCCAGAGGTACCACATCCTGCCCAGCCACCCAGGTCTCCAGCCCTGTTTCCCAGCTCACAGTCACGCTGGGCTCTGTCATTCAGTCATGATTTATTTACCCAGACTGTTAAGTTGTCCTGGCATTTCCACAAGAACTTGTAATGGATATGTAGCTGGCAGAGGGCATGTGTACACAGCGCAAGGCGGTGCAGCGTCAGAGATACCCATCTGACTGGGAGGGAGCCAGCAGACCTACGTGGAGCAGTGGAGTGCACTGTGGCAATGCAAACCTGAACTCCACAGCCATGTTCAAGCACATAAGGGAATTAGCTCAGCTCAGCAGTACACATGTATGGCTTGTGTCTCCCAGCCTAGCAGAACCAGGGCTAGCAGGGTGATCATTGTGCTGGTGATGTCTGCTGTGGAAGGCTGGCAGTCCCTGTAGAGGTTGCTGCGCTGTCTTCTGGTGGCAAAACGTGCTCTTCTCTCAGCCTCTTATGTGTAGCAAATGCAGAAATATCATCTGCTCTTTCCTCTTCCCTTCTACTGAGCACTGGATCAGCTTTTGTCAGAATATACTTATGATACTATTTATGTGTTGAATTGTTGACATACCTTGTCAAATAATGGATGTACATCCCACTTAGTTGATGTATGAAGTCCAAACCTTATTTGTAAGTCACGCTACTTTGTATGCTACTGCATTCATTTAAGAGTCATTGAACTGATTTATGGCTTGAGCTTTTGAATTATAAATCACACTTGTATTCCACATTTCCTCTGACTTATTTGTAATCCAGCACTTCTTCCTTTGGTTATAATCTTTGCTTTACTTACTTGTCTATACAAATCAAAAAAAGATGCCATGCTTAACGAGATAAAGCTCTAGGGTATACTTCACAATGCACAGGGCACCTTTAGCACCACCCATTTCATCATTCCAGTCAAAACTATTCTAGTCCTTGTATAACAGCACCACACACAACCCCATGAACCATTCTGCAGCCCTGCAAGATCATTGACTAACTCAGACCAATACCTTTGAGGTTCACCTGGTCTGAACCACTCTTCCCCTAGGGCTGTGCTTCTACCAGACAAACCACATGGGACAAACAGCCAGCACCCACTCATACAGGCTCAGTAAACCCAAATGTGGCCCTGGGTGCCTTTTTCCAGGACAAACTGAATCTCTTTCTGTACTGATCATGTTTCATTGACTATTTTTCAAGCTTATTTTTAACCTCATACTTTTCACTTTGCACTCTGGAGTTCTTCCACTGTATTGAGTGCATCATTCCTACACTGGGGAAAACTGAAGTGCCACATTAATGTTCTGATCATCCTCACATAAAATCTTAATTTTCTTGCTCCCAAGCACCATGTGTCTGTCAGCTTTTATTCCACAAAAACATGCAGTATGGCCACTGACATTATTACTACAGGCTGTCCTCTGTAGTCCTACACAAAGGCAGAGGAGGATACAGCAGATGAATGCCCTTGCAGAGGATGAGTCCCCCCCTTTAGAACAAAAAGCACCTCAACATCCTTTTCTTGGCCTTTTGCTCTGTTGCCATCTGTGCCCACCCACTGCTACCTACAAACTTTCATCTCACTGTAGAAGCAGGGAGCTGAGACCACTCTCAGCTTTGGGGTTATGCAACAAGGAGGTTGTGAAACAAGGAGAGCATGGGCTGGCAGGGCAGCTTGGGCTGAGCACAGAGAGGCACTCCAGCAAAGCAGGTCTCACAAGGGAAGGCTACCAAGCCCGTCTGGCATAGAGAGAGTGTTAACACAACCCCAGAAAGAAGGCAAGCCACTAAAACTCGAGGATTTTCACGAGGGGGTGTCAGACAACTAGTATTGCCTGTACTGCACACTTCAAACATCAGAAGTGTGAGTTACTGTCTGAGTATTCTGGTGTTATTTCTGCTTACAAGTACCCCTTGCTCTTAACAGAGACACAGTAGATAATAAAAAAAAAAAAACAAAAGAAGTGCTCACAGCTAATTGAGGTACAATTATCTTCCCTAAATTTTCTTTTTCAAAACAGATGTAAAGTTCAGCAGGTTACTGGAGGTGAAGACCTCTCTTCATAGAATCCTATGTTTGATAGTACAGTATCTCTTGGAAGCTACAATAAGAAGTGCGGGCATGCATTTGTGTATTATGTATATTATATAGTAACTATAAACAGCCTCCACAGTGGTCAGGTATTTTTTGTGGCTTTATTTCAGAAAAAGTTGGAAGATTTTCACACCAACAGGTTACAAAAGAAGTTCAGCTACAACTCGTGTTCAAAGGCATGAAAAGGAAACCTCTCATTAGTTCCAGTAGCAACTGGGTATTTCTTTATACAAAGCAACAGAATTGTTCATGTGGATGAGAACCATCAAAGTCCTAAGGTAGGTGCCTACCTCCTGTACCCTTTGCTCCCTCTGTACTCAGCATAGCATACAGACCTCAGCTGTCCTTTTACAGAAGTTTTGTGACCACACGCTGGGGATTGAGCAAGCACAGTAAGCGAAGTCACAGAAAAGCCTTAAAAGAAGAGTATATGTTCAGTTTTTTATTTGGATCCTGTGACTAAACCAGAAATGGGAACACTGACCAAAAAATAAGAAGTGACAAAACTTCTCTTCCAAAGAACAAAACGATTGAAGAGAGATCATTATTGTCTGTTAGTGACTGACATTTCCACTCCTGCAGAGTGTTTCTGTGAATGCTTAACCCCTGTGATAACTATCACAAGTTTGGAAGTAGGCAGTTTGTGTGTGACACATCATAACCTTCTACATGTCCCCATGATACACATCAGAAAAATAAACAAATTGTTTAAGAGCACTGCCAGGGGCAAAGGAAAGCCTAAGGAAGTTTAAGTGACAGTACTTCGAGTTACAATAAAATTTTCAGTCTATATTTTCTGCCCACAGCCAACTCTGCAGAGAGTTAAGGAGGAGACAGTCTGGCTGTTGTACTGTCAATACCGTTCCCTTAACAGCCACGGAGGTGCCCCGTGCCCGCAGCAATTGCTCTGAAATGCTTTGAAAAGAGTGCAGTGGCAAACCATTCGATGGTAAAGGCAAGGAAAGGCTCTGTTTACAGCAGATCAATGATTTTGGCAACGAAAAGCAGTGACTTCAGTGTACATGTCAGCCCTGTTGGTACCAAGTGGCTTACAGTGCATTCTGCACAAGAGAGCTGTACCATCTCAACCAGCTTGTCTTTCTCAACCAGATGCTACTCCAGAGCCACACTGAAGCACTTCAAAAGGAACCAGACGGCTGCATTCAAAAATGGACAGAAGACACAAGGGACTTCAACTTGTAAAAACCATACATACAGCATGTTTCTAAAAGGGACACCTTACCTCAGGCGAACAGTTACCAAGGAGGGGTTTTCCAAGATAAAGGAGAAGCAGCAGAGACCTGGGCAATTCCCCAGATTGTAGCAGACACAATATTTTATAGTTCTCTTTTTCTGCGATAGTGTTTGGGGGTGGGTGTTGCTTTGAAGAGTTTTCTGGTTAGTGTTACCAAAAGGTTGAGTGGTTTGAATGATTTTAAATTATTTAAAAGAAATCTTCCTCCCTTTCCTTTCTCAGCTAACATTTCAGGCTCCTTTTATTTAGATGCAGATGCTAGCACTTGTAGATGAGGAACAGTGCTGACATAAGACCAAAGGTCGTGAGAAACTTGTGACTTATTGAAGCAAATACCTAAGGTCTTGTAAGAAAAATAATTCTGCAGGAAGAAACGTATTCTTTAATGATTACACTGATTAATTTTATTCTCCATTCTCCATTTATATAATTACTGTTCTAGAAATCACAGTTTCAGCTTGGAATGTGACATTATATACCCCTGGCTAGCAATGTTACTCTTCTGTGCAGGTGTCCTGTTTTTCCTCAGATGCTACTGAATTTGGGCTGGTGTTTCCGAGATTAAAAGGATATGTTGAAAAGGTGTTTATACAGTCTATCTTTTTTTTTTTTTTTATTTAAGCTAATAATTAGTTCAGGCTTGGTAGAATGTGTGGCAGCTAGCTTTAAATGTACAAAGTCTCAAAGAACTAGAAATAAGAATATTTTGCCTGCTTTAGTCTCGTAAGGAGGAGTTGTCCCCTGGGAATCATACATTTGTATGGATCTAAGATTTCCAAAAGAAAGCATTATCCAACATGCTATGTAGTAACTTCTACTCCTGAGGTGGTGGTTATGTTTAAATCAAGCTGCAAACAGCTTTGCACACCCTTTTTTCCTACTTTGGGCAGCAGCCCACAAGGACTCTTGTTGTGTGCTACCCTGGCACAGGGCAAAAATAGAATTTCTAAGTGAATTTCTTCATCTCTAAAAATTAATTAGGGGAAAACTAGTGAATATGTGTTTTAAAATCAATAAATAGCAGCCATGACTATTTGCAAAATAAACATTTTAAAATTAGTTATTTTATTACATTCATTCAGGCCTACTTGCAGCTGCTACAACCTACAGGCTGAAGGTCACCTCTTTTTTCAGATCTGTGACAAGAAGCAGAGGAGAATTGGGTCATCTCCATGTCTTGACACAACTATTTTCTGTTATGTAGTCATGCTCCTGAAATAAAACTGCTGGAACTGTTCTGCTGAAAATACTTAACTCTTGGTATCCAGACACAATGACTGCTTCACATCACTGAATGTTGCTGCATGGAGCCAGAGCGAGTCTCTAGAATGGAGAACTGGGCACACACCCCAATAACACCCACAGCTCGTTCCCTTGGCAAGCCAGGCTAGAGACTTTGTTCGGTGCATGCATTGGGCATTCAAAAGGGAAAATCAGGGCACATCTATTGATTAATAAAAATGTACTTTTAAAATGGCTTAAGTCAGCTGGAGATACAACTTTTGTGTGGTAGATGAGGCAGCAGTCCTGTGGCAAAAAAAAAAAGAGTGTCATTGTAAACTGTATCATAAATCATTGCACTAGGTACCCAGATTCAGCCTGGATTGCAATACAAATAAATAAAACTTCAAACCTTGGGCTTAGTATTTCTTAATATACCTATGAAGAATAGTTTTCTGTTTTTTCACCAGAAATTGTTTCATCTGTAACAAACTTTTTATGTTCAGATGAGAGCCTTTAGGCCAGAGGTGGTCCTTTCCATTGCCTCATGACTTCTCCAAGGGAGGATCTATGTCAGTGTATGCATCATTGCATGATCTTTAATTACAGTTACAGCTGTATCACTTGAAGAGGATTGGAAAATTTGGCTTTCTATACAAAAGTGACAAATTTTCATAAATTATCAATTTTCAGCATTCTGGAGATGATGCTCTTTTTTTTTTTTTCCTGCAGTTCTAATGATTTCAAAACTGTCATTAAAAAGTGGAAATTTTACAGAATAAATGTTTAATGCACAATATAACAAAAATCTGTATTCTTGCCACCAAAATACAGGATAATTACACAAAATGAAAGATTTGACAGGCTGTGTCTTGCTGGGCTAAGAAAAGCTGAAAAGTATCCAGTGTTTACAAGCACCAGTTTGCTTGACTGACACAACTGCCATCATTTTGTTTTGCTGGACTGCTGCAGACATAGTACCATCAGAAGCACTATTTCAAAAAACAAAAAATGCTTATTGATATAATAACCTGTTTTAAGAATTTATATTTAATTCTCAAAGCTGCACATAAAATCTGTGTGTGATACATCCATAAAATCTGTGTGGTGTTTCATCCTCTTGGGTAAATAAAGCAGGATGCAAACTTTTGGCAGCTATGCTTGTACCAAACTCCAAGTTTGCTTTTGAGTTAGTTTGCCTGCCAAAGCTGGAACATCTCGTTTAAAACATTCTTCATTGTCACTGGCTGACAAGATCTTCCTTCCCAGAAAACTGCGGATGTCCTTGCCTACTGGCTATAGTGTGAGGTGATAAGAAAACAAATTCAAGCACTAATATTTGCCATAATAGTTGCATCCCAGTAACAGTAACTTCCTGTGAAGGCATCTGAGCATCTGAATATCAGACAGACACCCTGAGACAGCATTGCCAGTCTGGGTCTCTTTATTTTCAGATGGGCAGGCATTCATTTTTCCTTTTTGCAAGTGCAAATCCTTTTTTCTACAGAGCTTAAATTGTTTTCATTCATCTGTTCTACCTAGATGAGCAGTCTTGCTTTGCAGTTTCACCCACTGCACTTTGCCTTGCTCACTATTGATGGTGGGACCAAATCAACCAGAGCCTTGAGGTGGAACTTCTCCACATTATCTCTGAAATGAGCAAACCAGAAGATACCATCTGTCTCCAGCTCTGAAAGCAGGATTGATTAGAACTCTGTATAAAGTATTGGTGCAAAGTAACCTGTCAAGCAGAGAAATCTTATTAACTGAATGATGTAAATTCTGAGATACAGGTACTTTAACATGTCTCTTGCCTCTTTGATGCCTTGTAGGAAAGGTTCCTCCTTCAGGGCTGCTGCCTGCTCCACCCTGCCCCTCTCTCCACCTGCCCAGGCTCACTGCCTTTGGGGCAGCAGCAGTCTTCCCTCCTTGCTTAACAGAACATACATAGGAAACACAGCCTGCCCCAGACTGCAACCACACAAGCCAAACCACAAGCACTACAAGCAGCAATGTGTTCTTCATCTCTCAGAGACAGCTGACTACTAGCTGGTGTTTTATAAAGAAGATCTGTTTTCGCTGCACAGCAAATGTTCTCAAGGTCGGATTCATGAAGATCTGCAAGTAACATTTCCAGCCTTGATCCTCCTTCTCCAGCAGTGCTTTGAGCTCCCCAGGATTTTGCTTGAGAAAATATTCATCTGCCACAGTGAAAGTCCAAGGTGCCAGGAGAAGGAAAAGTAGCCTCACTGGCAGACCTGGCCAGCCTGTACTGCTGAATAAGCACATCTCCACGTGACTGCTCAGTGCATATGCAATTTTCAGCTCAAAACATTGCTTGCTTTTGCACCAAGCATAGCATCAGGATGCTTTCCCAGCTTCTCAGCAGACCACTAAAAGATATGTTCAGCATACTAGATTCTTTCATTTATCAGATTGCTTATCTGTAGGTATCTCCTTTTCAGCTTCCAATTTCTTGCTGAGTGTAAGACTTTGACAAGCCTTTCCACTCACCATTATTGCTGTTGGAAGGTTTTCAGCTTGTATCAGCCCCACTGACTGCTTACCATCTGACTAAATGTGGCCACTGACATGGCAGGTCTAAATCCACAATGTGTCTGCAGCCTGTAACCCCATGTTTAAGCTGACATACTGGTCTTATAACAACCAAGAATTCATCGGGAGGAAATTCCATTGTTATTTAGTATGTGTGCACATTTGTAATGACAAGCTCTGCTTTAACAAGTAACAAATAATCCAAATTCTCTTACGTACAAGTCAGAAGGTTGGGGCAGAGACTCTCTGTACTAAAGAATAAGGCAATAGCGGTGAATTATCCCAGAGACAAAAAACCTGATTTACTGCATGTGAGTATGTAGAACTTCTCCTGAATGACTCCCAGGTCAGATACTGTACAGGTTAGAAGTACAAGAGAGATGAAATGAAGGCTAAACAATAACTGTAAACTGAACATTTATTTTAATTTAATATTCTTTTAAACATTTTGGCATGTGAACTTAACTGATTCAACCTGACACCCTCCATTTCCCTGGGGAAAACAAGCTAGGAAAAAATATTTTTTGTACCACTTCATAGGTGGCCAAGAAGGCCAATGGCATCCTGGCCTGCATCAAGAACAGTGTGGCCAGCAGGAGCAGGGAAGTGATCCTTCCCCTGTACTCTGCGTTGGTGAGGCCACACCTTGAGTATTGTGTTCAGCTCTGGGCCCCTCAGTTCAGGAAGGATATTGAGGTACTGGAGCGTGTCCAGAGAAGAGCAACCAGGCTGGTGAAGGGACTTGAGCACAAGTCCTATGAGGAGAGGCTGAGGGAGCTGGGGTTGTTTAGTCTGGAGAAGAGAAGGCTTAGAGGTGACCTCATCACTCTCTTCAACTACCTGAAGGGAAGTTATAGTCAGGTGGGGGTTGGCCTCTTCTCCCAGGCAACCAACAACAGGACAAGGGGACATGGGCTTAAGCTCTGCCAGGGGAAGTTTAGGTTAGATGTTAGGAAGAAATTCTTTACAGAGAGGGTAATCAGGCATTGGAACGGCCTGCCCAGAGAGGTGGTGGATTCACCATCCCTGGAGGTTTTTAAAAAGAGATTGGACATGGCCCTTAGTGCCATGATATAGTAATTGGAGTTGGATCAGGGGTTGGACTCGATGATCTTGGAGGTCTTTTCCAACCCAATCTATTCTATGATTCTATGATATCTCTGCCAAGACTGAGCAGAATGTGGTAAGACAAAAAGAAACTGCCAGATTTCATGACCTGAGCAGTGCAGATGTTCTCAGCATATATCTTTATCTGCAGGAGTTTGCAGCCTTACAGCTACAAGAGTGAAAGTGGTGCTCAGGCATTTGGTCTGTGTTGAGAGACTGAGAAAAGGAGGCATGTGTGTGTTTGTGTGTGGTGGCACCTGGCTGGGATTGGGAAGGCAGTGACTTTTTGATAAGCTTTTTGATTAGCAAAAACCTGAGCAAAGATGAAGTTAGTTGCTATGTGGAAGTGTCTTTCCAGTGATTCGGGGTTGTCAGAGTGGAGAAGGCTACATCAAAACCACCTTCATTCCTGGGCGGAGAAGAGCAGGGATGAATGATGAAAAAGGGTCTTCAGGAAGCATGAACCAAGTGTTGGCAAAGGACAACATGCACTAGAGGAATTGCCTCATTCCAAGTGTCCTTCTAATCCTTCCAAAACATGATGACAAAAAGGTGTGTTGAGGAGTTATTCACAGAAGACGACTTTTCCTTTCCATCCTTGTCTCCTCCCTCAGGGGCCAAGAAGATCACCATATAGATCAGGCTCCTCCAAAGCTTAGTACCGAGCACTGCCCTCAACACTGTAAGATTGTGAAGCATGAAGTACTCCTTCCTGAACTTGACCTGACCACTTAAGCAAATGACTGTAACAGTCCTTATTTCTTTAGATGACCCCATGAGCCCAGGAGTTGCTTCACAGGTTGAACACAAAGGCAGAAACTGCAAGTGAGTCAGGCACCTGAAATCATAAGAAGTTACTGACATGCTATGATGGTTGCATCTTTACACCAGGTGGTGGAAAACATGTCAGAAATATTCTGGAGCGTGTTTTTAAGGTTGTATGGGTGTCTGTCAAAGTGAGAGGCAAGTGATTAAAGTGAGATGGTGCTGGACAACCATTCTTAAAAATGTCTACATCTGTTTTCTGTAGGTGCAGAAATAGTTCAGCGAACTATTCTTTCACACGACTGGATTTGTCACTAGATAGACTTACGTGGTTGGCAAGAGATGGAGATTCTACTGTTCTAGAACATAATGCAGCATGAACCATGGAGGAACCAGAGCCCTGAGGCAAACCCAGGAGAAAAGTACACCAGTATAAGAAGAAGTTTGTTGTCTGGGGAACAGTACGTTGCCTCCCATAAAGCACAATTAGTGGGAATGCAGCTTCACTGATATAACTGAGTTGTGGGTCAGGATCATAAAAAAGTTCTAATAAGTGAAGTAGGTGACACTGGTAAAACCACTCCAGTCTACATGAACAGATTTTGGCTTCACTGCCCAGCCACGAGGCTGCAGAGTCTGTTTTGAAAATATGACACAGATCAGGAAATAAGACTCTGCCTGAAACACATTGGTTTGTCTTTAAGTGTAGGAAGGATCAGGTCTATCTTTCAAATACAAGTCCTCCCTGGGGCAGGGAAAAGTAGATCACAGGTCACTCATGAAATTTATTTTTGGGTCTGGAGAAATAACTTTGCCAAAGTAAAACAAGTCTCAGAAGACATAAAGGAAGAGAAAAGCATAAGTTAGGGCAAAGAGGTGGCAAAAAGAAGAGGGGGAATGTGTGTGTCTGAAAAGGACTTGGAAAATGGATTGATAGAAAGTGTTTTCCTAGAAAAAGTGGATACCATAAGAATTTTCTTGGATGAATGATGTGTCTTGTGTGAAAAGTCATATTCATAGAAGTAATACACTAGGGAATATCATATTTATATCACTGTGTTGGGTAAACATCTGTCTTTGCTTTTTATTTTGTATACTGTTAAGTAGGGGAGACTGAACTGGGAACTGATGATGTATTCAGTGTCTGAAAGTCCATCAAGCAACACAGAAATGCCAAGTTGAAATTTTAGAATTACTTTTTCCCAAAACATCTGAATAAAGGTGCTTGATAAGACTGGGCATATGCAAGAGTGTATTTTCAAACAATTGTTCCTGGAAAGTTGGTTGGAGATCTGGAAAGCTTTGTTGTAGATCCACAACATCTATTCATGTTGCTAATGCAGAGAATATCACAGATTCATGAGGAAACCCTGGAGCAAACCAGTTAATAATATCGTGTAAACATTTTCCATACAGAGGTCACGTATGACTGACACACAGCACTACCAATTTGATAAAACACTTTTGTAGACTAAAACAACATAAACCAGGCTGTCACTCATTTGAGCCTTAGCCTCAAGGCTTATTTAAGATATAGAAATGAAAACGAAGTATGCTTTACTGATAGTCTCTCCTGTTTCTTTTCCGCTGGTGCTGGAAGGACCGGTAGGAGTTCAGTACATGTTGGAGGAAATTGTGGTACCTATTGGTGAATGACACTGCTATTTGTACTCCATGCCCTACATGACCCAATCAATTCTCTGTTGCAATAAACACCACTGCCCGCCTAAAGAATTTAACCTGAGAAATACTGAACCCAAACAAATGTCATTTGACCTAGATTGGATTTTTGTTTGTTTGTTCATTAAAATTGTTCATAAGGTTCCATTTCCTGAAGCAAACTGAGGGCAGTAGAAGCAGAGATACATAACTAAACCAAATCCTTTATGTTCTTATATTGAAACATCAGTGCTCAGCTACTGCCATAGATCTTAATTCTGCTCTACTCAAACATTCAAATTAATAAGTCCAATCAGGAATTCATAAATTAAATCTTACTAAAAAAGCCTACCTTCTATGCTTATCTCTACTGTATTACTGTATGTCAGACACTTTACCCCAGCCCAGGATTTAGAAATGATGGAGTTTCACCTAAACTTAGAGTTCTGATTGATATGACAGTAGACCATTCCTGTCTCTTCGCACTCCTTTTGCAAAAAAGACGTTTTCCTAGAGGGAAAAATGTGGTGCTATTGCAATTAACTGAGTGAAGAGTCTCCTTGCTGTGTCTGTTAAAATCAGCTTCTCAGGATGCTCTTGTTCATTCAACCTTCTTTCCAAGAAAAAACTATTACTAAACTTGAGCTAAGCAGACACTGAAACAAAGGTATAATTCTCAGTCTTTGTTAATGTAGGCATGTAGAAAGGTTCAGGAATACTCCCCTTGATATCAGCTTGCAGACTAGTTGTCTAACCTACCTCAGTGAAGGAAGCTACGGAGTTGGCTGACAGTTCTTTGAACAAAATAATTATTTTGTCAATCTACTCCAGCAGTCTGAGGCACCACAAGACCAAAAAGGAAAGAAGGCCAGAAGGGTATCAAAACCTTCCCATAGAGAATGACACATATCATGAAAACTATCAGAAAATTACAGTTGTAGCTGGGTAGTGCAGGGGACCATACTTCCCTGGGTCTAATTTTGGAATAAAAGCAGTACTGCCAGCCACACAGGAGGGATGGACAAGGGCTTTCTGGACTGAAACTGCTAAGAAGGGACCAATATCTACACCAGAAAAAGACTATAAACTGTATAAGGTTGCTGTAAGTTGGGTCAGCACCCTTTCCAGATGAATCCTCAGCAACATCTGTGTCATCCCCTACCAGTGGGGGGAATCCTGTCACTGAAAAGAAATGTACTGAGCTGAGCCTATGGCAATTAGTGAAAATATTTGATTACATTAATGCAGATGAATTAGTGCTTGCACAGAGAAGGTATGTGTCATAACTGATATGCACAATGATTTTGCTGCTTTACCAAAATCTTAAGTGTTGTAGTATCATCCATCAGGAGGTTGTTTATTCCAAAGACAGTGTTTTATTGTATGTTTCAATCTATGCTAATTGCCTCATCATCTGTTGCATTAAACCTTGAAGACTTTTACTAACTTATTTAATGGAAATTAAGAAGAAAGAGCAAGAGGGCTCCCTTCTAGGGCTCACTGATTCTGAAACACTGAAACAACATTAAATTCCTGAGAACTGAGAAAACTGGTGTTAATATGTGAAAAAGATGGGTATATTTGTTGATGATTGCCAGTTACTGAAAAACAAAGGCTAGCTATACAACCTTTCTTTACAGACAGCACACACAGTATTTTGGTGTGGTGTTATCTCTGATGGTTTAATGACATAAACATGGAAGGACCTGCAATCATCTTCCTTTATTAGACCAATTCATATTTGGAAAAAATGTTAGGGTTTTGGGCACATGAAAGCTTGTCTTCATTTTCTATCCCATGATAATGTTGAGGACATACACTATGAAAAACACAACAGTGCAGTTTTTTCAATATTAAGGTCTTTTGAATCTGCATTTGAGGAATCTCAGGAAAAAAAAAAAAAGTTTTTTGCCAATCTCATTGCTGTTACAAACATTGTGCTTGACTCAGGTTGTTAGTTTATTTTGATCTTGGGGCAAATCCAAAGGAGTAGCATGAATCCACTTTGGATTGGGACCTGACACCTTTGTGAAGATTTGTCACAAAAATGGATTGCTCTTCATTTTAATCTCATGATAAAATTGCATTTGTGACATAGATACGGCACTGCATTTTTGAGTGGGGACTTTCTTTTGAAAAGAGAATCCTATGGTCACAAATTTTATATAGTGGTGACTCTCTCTATGGTCAACAAATCTGATTTCTGGGATTAATGAGTTCATGGCAAAATAGACATTGAGGAATTCCCTTAGATTGTCATCACAATACATTGATTGTGTCCAATTTCAATCTGCATTGAATTTCATTATATTTTTATTGTCATGTTAAACATAGCTATAAAACCAAGCCTTGTCCCTGAAGAAAAAAATCACTACACAAATGATTATTCATATCACACTGGTTGTAAAATGGCTAAATGATGGTTGCTGAAATATAATTTTTAATGAGGACTTATCAATAATAAGGGTTTTCCTAATAAAGTCTCTCAGGGATCAGCTGTCAGGATAATATTCCTCAATATTTTCATGTAAGCTTTGAAGGAAAATACAGGAGGATTATAGCTGTGCAGGGAGCCCAAATATTAATCAGCAGTGGCAATGAATGGTTGTTTACACAGTGAGGACAATTACTCAGTCACATAGTGGAACATGGGCAAGAATAAAAGGGTTATGTATAAATTGTGAAAGTCTTTTCTAGCTCTGGTTTTGCATGTATCCTTTAGCAGTGATGGCATGTCTGTCTGGTTCGAGCTTTCCCAAGCAGAAGATGGGGCAAGACATTGGCTTCCTGCTGCAGAGATCACCGTGGTGACCACTGTTCCTGAAGGAACAGTGTGCGCAAAAGGAGAAAGGGTGGTAGCTTTGAGAGTGGCCCTGGATACACACAGAGGGACCAGATGAATGAATAGGGCTGCTGCTGAGGTTGTAAACCACTGCTGCCTTTATTTTCTTCTTTACTATCACTCTCTTCTCATCTCAACTTCAAGGGCAGATATTTCTGAGAGGGCTAAAATCAGTAACACTTTTCCTTGTCATTGGACTCAAACCTCAAAGAAGGAGGTTTGGATGAAGAGGACAGACATCACTCCTGGCTTACAGTAAGAAATCAGGAAGCCTCATGAACAGGGCAGAGCTTTCAGTAATAAAAGGATGGCAAAAGAACAAAACTGAAGTGCACTTTGAAAGAATAATAAGCCTTGCAAATCCTTAGCTTGTAATGTTATAGTATCTTGCAGTCATATTGCAATGATTTAAAATGCTAGAAATATATGTAATTATACAGTACGAAGTTCTACTAATGAACATATATTTTTTCTATAAGTAAAAACCAAAACAAACAAACAAAAAAGAAAGAGCAAATAAAAACCTGCAATATTTTTAAGGTTGAGTTACAGAGGTTTTACACAAATTTTATAGGATACTTTGAGGAAAAAAAAAAAAAAAGTTTACTTTTATTTATGCAAAGAATGAAGCCCTACAATGGTTTTCAAGAAAACAACCCTGTAAACAAAGAGAAGTTAAAATTTGAAACAAACAACTAATAGTCTGAGGCAGTAATAATGAAAGTAAATACAGTATAATTTTTTGTTTGATGTTATCAATCAGAAAAGATCTCCACTTCACACAAAGCCATTTGGAATCTGAGAGTGGGGCTCTGAGAAGTCAAGTACGCTTCGCTAACAGTCATTAACAGCATGGGAGCTGTAGCACAATGCCCCAGTGAAGCAGGATTAAGCAGGATCAAGGAACTCATTACTTTACTTTGAGAAAGATTCCTCTTTAATACTGATGTAAATCTGCAGTAGCTTCAATCTCTTTAATAGTCACTCATCTTAGACAATAGTAGAGAACAATATTTAGGCCATTGTCGTTTATCAGAATTCACATCTCAAGGACATTAATCCGAATGCTCATTTTCCAAACTAGTAATATAGAAATAAACAGTAACTGCCTGCACACAGTGAGTTCTTGTGCATATGATTATTCCAAATTAATTTTTTCCAAAGAATAAATTAAAGCTACAATCCAGAGAAGGAAGGCTTCTTCAAGTCACTTATTTGTGTTTGTCATTAAATATCTCCCAATGCTAGACAAATATTCATTTCTGAGAAAACACAGGGTCCATCTCCGATGGAAATATTTTTGCTAACAGACCACAAAACATGGAGCAGGATAAACATATAATTATGTCATTTTGAAACTCCAAGAGGATATACTAAGCTGTGACTTTTCACGTTATTCTGGTTTTGAATACTTCACCATAAATTGCCTGATTGTATAAATTCACGTGAAAGGTATTTTTGCTTTTGAGTATTATGGAACAGAGATTTCTTTTCTCTCTAGAAATTTGGGCGTGGGATATTCTCCATGGAATCAGTCCTGCTTTGCAAAAAAAACCAGCAGTTTATGAAACACTGCAGGTGACTCTACTGTGAACTAGTTTTGTTTCTCAAAAGACTAAAGTATTTCCACCTGCCTTCAGCCATTCAGAAATTATCTTAGGGAATTTTTTACAGGAGATTGAAAAGGAAATGATAGAGCTGTTTGCTAAGGAACATATAACTTAAAATTGATTTTACTCCCCTTAGTTTGAATAATACTTTCCTTTATCTAAAATGCATGAGCCCATCTACATCTGTGGTTCATTTTGGGACAAAATGACTTTAAAGCTTCTCTCTGAAAAGGAGATTTCTGCCCCCATTGTTTCACAGAATCACAGAATCACAGAATCACAGAATCCTAGGGGTTGGAAGGGACCTCGAAAGATCATCTAGTCCAACCCCCCCTGCTAGAGCAGGGCCACCTAGAGTACATCACACAGGAACATGTCCAGGCGGGTTTTGAATGTCTCCAGTGAAGGAGACTCCACGACCCCCCTGGGCAGCCTGTTCCAGGGCTCTGTCACCCTTAATGTTTACTGTCTTCTCATCCTTCTTCAAATATTAAATCAGTACCATAATCCATTTCAAACTATTAAGTTATAGACTTTGGTATTCTTGATGGATTGTTAGGTCCTCCTGTTCAGAAGTGACATATAAAACTGAAAAACAAATAGACATGATAAGCAAATGTGTTGTGACATATTTATGAAAACATGCTCATGGAAATGTGATGCTCAGTTATCAACTTTCATTACCCTTTTTAAGTCTATAATCACAGCTGACACATGTAAAGTCGAAGAAAGCTTTAGAGAAGACCACCATTTAGATTGTATACACTGGTTTTCTGGAACTGTCATTATGTTGTTGGAATAATTACTGACCTAACAAATTTTTCAAGTTTCACATTTGGCACTTGAAAGCCTTGACTTCCCTGTAATGCAGAACCATTTTTTTCTCAAAAAGAACTCTCCTAGTGATTTTGTGTATTCTACTTGAGTCCCCAGCCTTCACCCTACCCAAAAAGAAGATGCATGAAGGTCATTTGTGGAAAGAAGACTGATGTTTCTGTTTCCTTAATTCTTACTCCATCTTTTTGCCATTGCAGATTCTGATTGCCCCATATTGTGTTCATATGTGTTCAGACTATTTGGGTTACACTATCAAAGCCATGAAAAAATAATAGAATTGAATGAAAAAAAAAAAAAACAAACCAACCAAACAAATAAAAATAAAATAAATTTTAAAAACCACACATACACACAAAAAAAACCCTCAAACCACACACACGAAACCAAGCACCAAAAAATAACACCAAACCCATCAGCTCTGTCCTGAAGTTCTTAATAAAACATTATATGACTTGACTGAATGTCTCAGTTCAGAGCTCTGAATGCATAAAGACTGTCAGAGAGCAGTGGATCCAACACAGAAGAGAGATGCATCTATAGCATGCAGGGAAGTATTGGGCCTCACAGAAAAGGCCAGTTGTTCATGCTGGTGCTGATGAAGGCCAGGAAGATCCATTATTTGGGGAGAAGGGATCTCAAACTGAAGTGAAAGCAGAAAACATTTCAGAATTAATTCATGCAATGGATAGTTAAAAACCCAAATGGATAGTAATAAGAACCACCTTACCTTTCAAATAAAGAAATGCAGTGAAAGCATTGCACTGCCATTTGCAGTGAATAACTTGGAGATGGTTCAGAAGTTAAAAAAAAATGTTCAAGAACTGCAAAAAATGCTTCTAAGAGTGAGAGAGAGATTTTAAGACCTCAGTCTCTTCAACCTATCAAAGAGAAGACTGAGAGGAGAAAGGATTGTACAGAATAGTTATCTCCATGAGGGAAAAATATGAATACAGACACTTAAGTCACTTTTCAAGCTGTCAGGGAAAAATGCAACAGGAACTAAAGGCTGAAAGCTAAAGCCTGACATATTCACATTATTAAATGGGGAGAATATTTTAATGGGGAGGATAGTTTACCTCTGCAACACAGTAATAGAGGAAGTAGCAGATTATCCATCTCTCATGGTCTCCAAATTAACTGTCCTGTGCTAAACCACAAAGGAGCTGTGGCTTCTTAATGAAGCAATTATTAAGAAAATGTTAATAGGCACAAAACAGGCTGCTTCTTGTAATCTCACTCTGGGAAATGATGGAAGTATTTCAGGTGAAAATCAAACATGCACAAACACAGAATCAGCTTGAAGTAGGCTCTTTAATGGGGACATTTTGCAAGGCTGTAGACAAATTAAATTAAGACTTAATTATAAGCAGTAGTACCAACTCATTCTTTTCAAACAACCCTTGGGTTTTACTGGTCTTCTGTAGAGAAGGTCAGGCTGAAACAATTTCCACAGACCAGAGTACTAAACAAGACTACTGATAGCATCTAGTCATTGAGAAAGGGATTGTTTTCAAATATACACAAAATTACTGCAGCTTCATAGCCATATTCATAAATATTTCTAATAGTCTTTATCAAAATTTCAAATAAAAACTAAGATTGTAGATTTAAAAAAAAAATATTCTTCAAGAGGACACTAATCTTTTTAAAATGCAATGTAACATTCAGACAATTACCTAATATGTCACTTAAACCAGAAGCAGTATGAAATATAATGCTATTAAAGGGACTGAGTATGTATTTTTAAATAGTGAAAATACATCAGGTATTAAAGCTTCCAAGTTTTTGAAAACTCTTTTTTTCAAAGTTTTTCATCAGTGTAGCATTAGGGTTAAAGTGCACTGTAGCCTTCAACTATAAAATACAGAGATAGTTCTGTATCAAAGCCAGACATACCCAAGCGCATATAGTAATGTGCACTCATATACATGAATCGGCTGCAAGTAACAGTTTGGCTTCATGTTTGCAAATTGCATTTTTGCTCCCCCTCCTCTAAAATTCAAATGTTGTAGTGTAAGCCTTATTAGATTTTCTACTTATTATTAACCTGGAGACCCTCCAGCCTCCTCCCTACTCTCTTTCTTATTCATTTTTATACTTCTGACCCGATGCAATCTGCCTGCAGGGGCAAATACAGTTATCTCCTTCTAAATTAAAATTGTAACTCATTTGGTACAGTTTACACAAGGCCTCAGCTTTGACACATGCAATTACTATGAACATAGGAGGAACATGATTGCTGAGAGCCACTAGAAATAGAGTTTAATCAGAAAACATAAAGTTGTTCCAACAGATTTATAATTTCAACACTTGCTATTCTTTTATGTTCCCGAGTGTTCGGGTAATTAGATACATTGTTTTTTGCTTCCCAAGAGGCCAGAGAAAGCAAAATTCCTACTTTAACAAGATGAAATTATAATACAAACAATCCATAACTTTTTTGTTGAAATGACAAATTCATACAACATTAATTTTAGTACTTACAAAATGTTACAAATAATTTGTTCTCTAATAACGGTGTGTATCTCATAATGTAGACTTATGTGAATTAATTACCCATTTGGATGGATGGCCCAGGCTGACAGCTTTTACTCACATAAGAACCTCTAGGTAGCTCACCTCACCCATCTTAAAAGACAGGTTTTTTAAATAGGTCTTTAAGAAAGTAAGGTTCACATTTTGCACCACTGTCAGGGAATGATGCTCCAGTGTAGTGGATCAGACTGCAGATCCGAAAAAAAATGGAGATGTTACAAAGACAGATTCATGATCTCTGTGCCTCAAGCTCATCTCTGAAAAAGGGAATTTTAAATGTATTTGATCAAGCTTGGTGAAACAGAGTTGAATTAACAAAGAAACATCACTCACTGTAATTAGAAAGAAAGACAGAGACTTCCACTATATGCTGCCTTGCATGATGGCATTACATTCTTCTGAGGATAGGGGTGTTCACGACTCAAATGCTTTTACAAATAAAAGCATCTGAAAAGTAAATATAAATTAATAGATATGTGAAACATTTCAGGGTTTTCCAGTCCTTTTACTGAGGTCTGAACGCATTCATTTTAATTATACTTTAATATCAAGTTTCCCAGGCTGATGGATGGGCCACTGGGAGGACTGTGGGTCAAATAAGGAGTAAGGTTACAGAAAAGGGTTACAGAAAATACTCTGGGTAAAGAAAATGCATGGCTGATGATGTGCTCTGTAGTACAAATGTGGTCCTGGAGCTGTGGCTGCTTTTTCAAGAGGCCACCTGCTTTCTATTTCTCCTTTTATGTTAGCCATTAATTTTGCTGCCACAGGCATAATTCATACTTACAAGGTTGGAGGCTCAGACAGGAGCAGCTGCTGCTTCAAATGGCACCACTCCATTCCCAAGACAGCCAACTCAGCCACAACAACATCAGTGACCTGGATACACCACATTCACCAAAAGATAGACTTTCCCCATTCTTAACATACTCTTTTCTGCTGAGTACATAACAGCAAATGAACCCATAAGGCTGAAACAAAACCAAAAAAAATTGCAAATATGACAAAGTTATGGAAAGAAAGAGTCTGGAAGAGCAACAAAGAGAAACAAGGTGGGGGCATGGGAAGTTAAAATGGATTATACAGAGGTATTAGTGCTGAGGTTGACAATCCATCTCATGCAAGCTGCTTGGTCTAGATGCTTTTCTGTGTCAGTAAAAACCTATTTTAGGTAATAGCAGTAGTTACCAAATTTATAAAGAGATGGCAAAATAAAGACATGTAGTACTGTCATGTTTGTTTTCTTCTGGGACAGCTGAGTTTGGCTCCAAAGGTAGATTTATTGTATTTGGCCCCAGGAACACGCCCTGAGCCAGAGGCTGTTCTGGCAGCCTGTGCACCCCCAGCCCTCTCCCTGGGATCCCCACTCATAGGATCTGCTGAAGCAATGCAAAGCCATCTCAGGTCTTTGAGAGTTTATGGGCTGAGCCATGGTTCTCTGTGACCTGTGCTTCCCCCCCCTCCCCAAGTCCATTTTGTTTCAGTTCAGCCCATTCTTGGGAAATTCAGCCCAGGGATCCCTACCCCACATTTCCAAGAACTGGACATGGAGGTAGAGCTGCTCAAAGTACCCCGATGCTATTACAGGCACAACTCTTGAATTGCACTGCTGCTGGTACAAGGGATACCAGGAGGTGGGATCCTGAAGCTAGGAGCAGCGTCAGGGAAGAGGTGGGGGAGAGAGAAGGACCACAGTTGCCCTGAGCAGTCTGCCTTATGTCACAATGGAAACGTGCCCTGAATNAAAAAAAAAAAAAAGGAAATGGCTCTCCACACAGCAGATAGGAGAGCTGAGAAACTCCTCACCCCAGAGGCTGTGGCTGCAAGAAGTCTGGTGAGGCTCAAATGGAGGCTGCAGGAGTGCTTAAAAGTCCTTAGTGTTGTAAAGAGATCGCAACAGACTCAAAAAAAAAACCCTCAGACGGGAATTTTTTTAAAGGGAGGTATTTTCTAGATTTTCTTTGTTGCTCCCAAACCATCTGCTTTTGGACACTGTTGGAGACAGGATAATGGATTTGTTGGCCCATGATCTGTGCCAGTCCAGCCACTCCTCTCCTCTTAAGATTGATAAAACCTACCAGCTTCAAGTTAGCAGCAGCTGTCAGATTTCTAGGGCTGCAGCTAAACTGATGTGTTCAACAGCCACATTAGGCCTATCCTCCAAATATATGCCTAATTCCATTTTTTTACCCATTTCTGGTCTTCACAATATCTTGCAACAATGAATTCTAAACTTGAGGCACTTCTGTGTTACTTTAAATACGCCACCTGGCACCTTCATTGAAAGAGCTCTTCTCGCCACATTAGGAGAAAATAGTAAAAAGCAGAGGATCTTTATCATATTCCTGCTCATATATTCAGCTCTTCTCTATCCTGAAGCAGTCAATTTACTTATATTTATATATAACTCAGCACGAATAAAACATTAGAAAATACCTATTTTAGCAGGTTGATTTGAGAGTTTAATGTCAAAATCTACTACAGATAGAGCATAGGAATTGAAAGGATAAAAGAAAGGACTGTATAAAGGGATATGATGAATTTTTACGATGGCCCTGGAAATTGATAGCAAACGTGGCTAGATAGGAATGAAGATAGAATAAAACCACTTTTGTAACTCATTTGATTTGTGATGCTGGACTTAAATTATTCTCCTGTGTTTGTAAATAGAGACAGAAGCAAATGTATACACTTCTAGTGTAAAGGCAAAATCTCTAGATATAGTTTGACTTCTTCGGTGGACCGGCACAGGTTTCCACTAGATGGTGCTCCTATCTTTAGAAAGGCCGTAAATGGCTCAAGCAGCTGCAATGCAAGGGGAGGATCTAGTTGTTCCGTGAGCTGGTGAACGACCGACCAAACGTCAGGTGGCTTCACGCAGGTCTCAAACTGCCTTCCTAGATCTCTGGGCGCAAGTAATTTTGCTCTTTCCTCACATCTCTTAAGAATTCACAAGTATAACATTTTCGATTTCCTTCTCCTTTTCCTACAACTTCTCCTCCCAGTAGCCCTCAGCTGCTGGCCATGCCCCTGCCTGCAAGCTGGCAGCATGCCTTGGCCATGCTGTCTGAGCACCCATTGCCCTTGGCCAACAGGCACAAGCCTGCTGAGACCATGCTCCAGCCTTCCCACAGCAGAGACTGGCCTTCCTGCGCTGCAGAACTTCACAGAGCCTGTAGGGCACCTCTAAAAGGTCCTCTGCAAAGCAGGTTCATGCAGAAACACCATCTCTCATAAAGTCACCTTAGGAAAAAATACGTATATGCATACACTGTGCAGCTTCTTTATCTGGTCATCTTTACTCTTGCTGCTGTTCTTTTTACCTCCTCCACTGTTGTCGTAACTGTTGCCACTTTCTTCACTTCTGTCAGGTAAACACAAACATCCCCAACGTTTTTCCTCAGTAAAGCCCCACACACTCACTTATGCTATCCCAGTGGCAGACATTGAAGTGTAGACTGAAGCCAAAAAAAGGCAGTAATTTCTTTGACTTCTTGGGTAACACCCACTGATACCTTGCCCTGTAGTCTCTTCCATATGAGTAGCAGAGCAACTTTTCTATCAGTCCACCTGGTAGCAACTACATATATAAGAAGGATTTTGAAACACTGGAGACATTTCAGATGAGCTGCAAGAATGATTGAAGATAGGTAAAAGTATCTCCCAGAAAGGGATTCAAAGAGATAAAGTCTGCCCTCTTCAAAAATGGGAAAAGGAAAGTAAGAATTAGTACAGAACAAAACCATACAGACATAGTTAAATCCAACACATCATGGGTGTGCAGCAAGAGTTGGGTTTGCATGGATCTGAGATACCTCCTGCTCACTGGGTGCACAAAGAACAATGGCAGCCAGCTCATGGGAGCATTGTGCTTGCCAGGCTGACACAGAGCAAGCAGGCACTCCAAACAGATGAGGTGGCAACCGAAAGCACCAGACTTACCATGTGCACACGGGCCACAATCAAACCGAGGCTTTCCAGACACACACAAGCCTGGTCAGAGCTGCTGGACAACTCAGGTTGTGAAGTTATTTGAAGGGTTGAGAGCATAGATTTATGAGGTGGAAGAAGCTAAAACTTCTACATGAAGTCTTCACAAAGAAACAAGGCTTCAATCCCTTTAATAATTAGTTTGCTAGAAGAAAGGAATGGCTGAACTTAGCCCTAGACTGACAGTGAAATCTGCACTGACAGGGAAATGAACAAATCTGAGGGTGAGGCTGACAGATCCGTTTAGACTATTCTGGGTGAACAAGATGTACAGAAGAAAGGGACATACAGAGCTTCTACATGTCTAAATTTCTGAATGCCCCTTCTATGAACTTCTGTCACAGATGGGGGGGATTGCCCACTTTGCCCTGCCCCATCAAGCCTTGACTCTGTGCTACAGTTGCACTGCCTGTGCACCTAGTAAAACAGTGTCCTTAAAAGGAAGCATGAGGACACTGAGTGCTCAGAACAATGCTCAAAATAAAAATAGCTACACTGCCAACTTTATAGAATCACAGAATTTCTGAGGCTGGAATAGACCTCTAAGATCATCAAGTCCAGCCTATGACCCAACACCACAACACCAGCTAGACCACGTCACTAAGTGACTAAGCCCTTGAGCTCATTCCATTACCTCAAAAGCCATCAGGCTCTCTGATGTGTCCTCTTTCTCCAGACAGGTACCTGGTGGATTGTCTCTCCCTGGTCTGAGACGTCTGTGATGAAAACACAGCACAAACTCATCGTGATTTCCGGAAATTAAAGGTCCTTTCAAGGGTCAGGCAGATTCCCCTATGACTATTAAGTCAATGTACATAGGTTTCCAGCCTCTTCAGTGACTGCTGTCAGATAACCAGAATTGCTAGTAACTAGAAATTTGTCAAAGAAGAACAGTTATGTGCTGTTGCTACACTTCCTGGCACCTCCTCCTTTCAGGAGTCTCTACATGCAGATGTAAAATTGAGCTCCTTCATTCATTGCTGCAGAATGACCCTGACCCAGCTTAAATTGCAGTGGGTGAAAACTGTTGCAATTTATATCTCTGTTTGGGCTAGCTAGATGTGAGCATCCTGCCTGGAAATCACACAGGAACAAGGAGATACACCAAGAAGTATCAAGAATTTTGAAACTTGCTCAAATTTATGGAACAAAAATCAAATTTTATCCATCCTTCCAAAAGATTTGTGTGTGTAAAAAACTCAGCCTCTAAAGAAAAAAGCTTGAAACAAAAAGCTGCACATTCAATGACCATAAATTGGGGTGGAATATAAAGACTGGCTAAAAGAAATATACCACTAAACTAAATGCCTATCGTACAATTAGTGAACGCATCTCTTCTGCAAAATACAGTGAAGTTGAACCTCTCCAGGTTCTTTTCTATAAGGAAAGAGCACTAAGCAGCAGTCCTGAGTGAAGAAAAGCAACATGCCAGTGTAACAGAGGTTTGGGGGAGGTTCACAGAACAACGCAAGACATTGTGTGTTAATTGATCTGGATCTTTTGCAGAAGGATATAAAGCTATAGGTTTTATATGGAGCATGTGGCAACAAATTACTTGTGTGTAAACAGTTCCTATGAGGTAAATGACATGAGACCAAGAACTGAAAGTATGGTATATACATCTGTGTGCATGAATATATAAAAATTATTATTATATATTATATTCTTATGACTATGATGCCATTGCAAAGCTTGTGCTGAACTGGGAGGCTATCAGGGTATATTACTTACATCAGTAAATAAGCCATTGTCTAGGAATTTAACATCAGAAGGGATAGGGCCAAGTTGTGAGGGTGTTTCTTATGTGCTGTGGATTCTGGCATGGTTCATTTTTGAAAAATCAGTATAGGAGACTCTCTTCGCCATGTCAGATATCAGAAGTCAATAAGTCAATGGCAAAAAGAAGAGGCAAAGTTAGGGAATAAGGTTTCCCCATACTTTCTGAAAAATCCCATCAAGCAGTTAAAAAGGAGGAGGAAAAAAAATGTTTTACACCATAGCAGCAGTCCATCTGAAGGAAAAACACTCTTCTGAGAGACCTCTTTTTAAATCTTTGTTATTCCATGACTTCACAAACTGTTATGTGACAACAGCCTCACCAATGCTACAGATATGGAACTTGAGATTTTAGGGCAGTTGAATCCTGCAATATATTTCACCTTGGCTACCTGTCACACTGCTTTTTCCCTCTGATGCTGACTGCAATCATTGCCCAAGCCCCTGGCTGCTGGTAGATCTCCTGCACAGTTCATTAGTTTAACTTCCTAGACAAAGAGGTAAAGTCCACCACTCCTTCAGCAATGGCTGTCCAAGCAGAACACTACATGACCACCTAAACAGACCTCTATAACTTCTCCCCCAAATCCTAGACAGTAACTTTTTCATTAATTTCTATATCTGTTGAGTCATCAATTTTTTGCTAAAAACAACTAGTGGGAGAGATGTAAGCATGTGAAAGAAGCCTTTGAGTGATTCTTTTCACTGGTCCTTCCCCAAATCTCCTCGTCTCCAATTTAATTAGAATCTGGATGCTTTTAGCTTCTACTTGCAGTCATTGAATGATACTCTTTACTGCAGGTTTAGAGTCATCTACCACCAGAAAACTCTTGAAGTGCTTGTAATTATGAATTGTACAGAGTACATCTGACCGCAAAGTTCTCACCAGCTGGTTTTTTTCCAGACCACAGAATATTTTTTTTTGCGTTCTGGCTGAGACCTCACTTAATGGCTAGTGCCATTTATGAAGGGAGGCTGTGATACTCCAGTAGCAGTCTCACTCCTGCCACAAGCAAAGGACTGCCAGGACAGACAGGTGCTCAACCATCACGCAGGCCTGCAAAGGCCAGTGCTTCTCAGGAGCTGCATAGGAGTAGCTCTATTGCTAACATCACCCAGGGGCAATAATCTCCCCTTCTGCCTTGGTAAATCCTCTGCTGGCTGACCTTTGATTACAAGTGGCCGTAGGTGGAGTTGTGTGAAGTCACATATATGAGCTTAAACCTCATGTAAGACATTTTATTTAATAGGGGCTGTTCAGTGGACAGTCAGTATGACTGTTTTTCTCTGCCACTGAGTAGATTTTTAAGAGTTTTCTATCCATCCTTGTCAAAGCTTTGGAAAACAATCTGACTGAGCCAGCGACAGTATACCATGAATGAAGCAAGAGTCACAGCCAGGGAGTCCCTGGTAACTAATAATTGGATACCTAGTACCATCTTTTTCCACCTTAGAAAACTGACATAGAAAAAATAATTACTTTTGGGCAAGACCAAATTAAGAAGTATTAAAATCTGAGTACAAGATCAGTATAGAACAGGACTATGCAATTTATAACTGAATTGTTTCATGTGATTATTACTACTTGACAGGGTTTAAAACTTTCACATTAAATTAATACATTCAGTTTTACCATCCTTATTCTTTGTCATCATGGCTCACTGCTGTAATATATTTCCACTGAACTGTTACTAACACAAAATGTATTCAAAGAATGTTTTTTTTATGAAAAAATGAAAAAAAGCTGTAGAAAACTTAGGTACAATCGGTCATATGAACTAATCACTCCATTCTCCAGTGCCTAGAAAACATTCAGAGCAAGAAGAACAGCTAAGCAATACTCAGCTCCCACAAGAACCTATCTAAATTTAACTGCTGTATCATGCTAATGAGAGAGAAAATGCCCTGCATCCACAAACAGATGGTGTTAGCCCACATTAATAAACTCACTGAAGAACTTAATATGCTTAGATTTAGATGGGTTATTCCACTGGATGACGCAGTCGATGACGCATCATGAAGCAATGTATCTGTATTTGGCAGTTCTTTATCGTCTTACTCAGTTCCACTGGCTGTGCCGTCTGCTTTTCCTGCATCCTGTCCTGCCTCTGGGTTATGCAGCCCTTTGTGGTTCTTATTTGTACAAGCCAAATGCAATTATAGAATACAATCATAGAATCATCAAGGTTGGAAAAGCCCTGTAAGATCATTGAGTCCAACCATTAACCCTACTCTACTGAATCCACCACTAAGCCGTATCCCCAAGCACCACATCTGTATGGCTTTTAAACACATCCAGGCATGGTGACTTGATCACCTCCCTGGGCAGCCTGTTCCAATGCCTGACAACCCCTACAGTGAAAGAAATTTTCCTGATATCCAGCTTAATCTCCCCTGGTGCAGCTTGTGGCCATTCCCTCTTGTTCTATAACTGGTTAATTGTGAGAAGAGACCTGTGCCTACTTCTCTACAACATCTTTTTGGGTAGTTGTAGGACTGTAGTCTATCTTCCAACCTGATAAGGTTTCCCCCCAGCTTCTTTTTCTTCAGACAGCCCCAGTTCCCTCAGCTACTCCGCACAGGACTTGTTCTCCAGGCTCTTCACCAGCTTGGCTGCTCTTCTCTGGACCCACTCCAGCACCTCAATGTCTTCCTTATATTGAGGTGTCCAAAACTGAACACAGTACTAGAGATGCAGCCTCACCAATGACGACTACAGAGGGACAATCACCTCCCTGGTCCTGCAGGAACAAACTACTTACTGATGCATGGCCATATTTTGATTTTTGAATCCAGGATTCCTGGATTTTACAAACCCCGGGGCAGACCTGTGCATCCACCTGTGTTTGTAAAGCAGTCAGTGTATCCTTGCTCTCCCCACCAATACACACACACACTCTCTTACTTTCTGTCCCTCTTCCCCCAGCAGAGTGGGAAGGGGTTTACAGGTAAGAAAGATATGTCTGCCTGTTTCTGCTTTGGCCCATCTCCTTTGAAGGCTGCAGCTGCCAAGGAGCTGGCATGGGCAGGGGGGCAAGCTGGGCAGAAAGCCGCTGACACCACTGTGAGTCCCATATGGTCTCTTTTTCACTACAGGCTGCAAGTTTGCCTACCCATAATCTGCCTCCCAAGGCAACAGATTGAATCTGGACATTCTTGCCTCAGGATCTTTTGGCAGTTCATCCTATTTGCATTTCCAAAATCATAAAATGTTTCTATGTTATGTTTTGCATATTTAACCAGTGTTACTAGTTTATAGTAAATAAATATTTGAAATGTATTAAATAGTAGACGTTACTAGTTCAGAAAAATTAAATGAAGTATTTCATATGATTGGAAAGTGGTATTGGATGTGATTGGATCTTGGTATTAATTTCACGAAGGCTTCTGGTGAATTCATCTACTTGAATTTGATCCACTTTATCAGCAATATCCATGAGTATTTTGTTATATGAATAATGCACAAAGCTTCCTAAAATGAATCTTTTGGATAACACTTTACTCGTCTTCTGAGTAATATTAATTTAGTGCTCTTTAAATAAAGGTTGCCTAATACAAAACCTCTGTAAATACATAGAGTAACCTAGAAATGAGAAATCATAGGAAGCAGGCAGAAGAGAACATGTGCAAACTTAAAGTTCAGATGTGTGGGAATCAAAAAGGTATTTTCGTAAGATATTTTAATATTTGCACAAAGAAACAAGTGTGGACTCTGCAGAAGGCTTAAGATGTTCTTATCTATATTACATAATGTGATCTGGAAGATGGAAAATGTTGACTCAGTAGTCAGTATCCAACTTGTAGAAATTACTGTGACAGTCATTGGGAGCTTTAGCTGCTGAATAACCTGAGCATGGTCTTTAAACATGGGCAGAGAAAAATTGCTTCTTTTGAGCTTAAGTACATCTGCAGGATTTGATGAGCGCATGTATTTTACCTGCAAACCACAGATGTACTGAAAAGTCACAGAAAAGAATTCAAGGATTTCATTCTCTAACTTCCAAGGTTATGTCAGGGAGAGACTGTTTCCTTAGGGCTGCTGTTTCCTGGTGGGACTAGAAACATAAAATGGTTTTAGCTAAGACATTCAGAAAAACAAGAGGAAGAAATGTGTATGAAAATCCACAGATATAGAGGGCTAAGAGCATAGTAAAGCACTGAGAACTTTTGCTACTTTCATTTATAGCTAGTCCCCTTTATCTGTGCTATATTTTAATCTTCGTACACCTTGCATATGTGGCCATTTACAAGGATGTGGTTTTTTAAGTAAGAACTGAGAGTTTAGTTTAGATCTGAACCTTCTCGTAAGAACCAACACATTTAAAGGTCAGTGAGATACTACCACTATGGCCTCTTTCTCTGGGTTTCAGCCTAAGATCAGTAAGGGAGAAATAAAATATGCAAGATGAATGGGGATACTCTTGATCAAGTATGAAGCAGATCTGAGATCCCAGATCAATTTGTTCCACAACCTTGGATCAGCCTTTGAAATAGCTGAGCAAGGCTCCGCTGCCCAAAATGTCTTTTCATCATCTGGGGAAGAATGGAATCAGCACACAGTGCTTCTTAAGTTCACTCACCCCCATACGCTGACTATTTCCAGTGGTGTGCAGGTGCAGGGTGCGTGCAGCAAGTGTAGACTGCTCAGCACCAGGGAAATATTCTGTGACACCCAACACAGGTGCCTTCTCCTGCTCCAGTGCTGAGAGGCCATTGTCAGATGGGAAGTGAAGAGTTTGTTCACAATTACTGAAGCCAGGGTAATGTGTGAATTATAACACTGGGAATCCTGAGGTGGAAAACACATATTAAGTGAACAATTATTTCTTGAACGTGACTACATTCTCATTGCAAAATATGCACTACTGATAGGAATTAAAAAATACTTTTTTTTTTCTCTTCACAGAATACATATATTTTCAAACACTTAAAAAAAATCCTGGTTTAAACACTGAATAAATTTGCAATGGAAAATGAGAGAAAAGTCACAAGGGAAAAAATCAGAATGGGATCAAAAGAAACAACCTACCAAAAAAAACCCTATGAACTTGTGAAATCGACTGTAGAAAAGTTGTTTTAAGGGTGGAGGTGTACCTGGATTGTGCTTGAATAGGTATCAGCTGATTCTACCACATGGCCATCAAGGTCAAGGACCATCATAAAAATCAAGGCAAGGACTTTCCTGGGCAAGATTTTTTTTTTTTTCGTTCAAATAAAGTTCAGTGCTATGGTCAACATATTTGCTTTTTATGAACATTTATTTGATTTATTTTAGAGAAAACCACTTCACTTTATCTGTTAAATATTGAATACTTCTTTTCCTACTTCAAGGATCACAGAAGCATATTTCATAATTAATATTTGTATGCTTTTTATATGCGAGTCCTCTTATTTGTACAGCTATCTACAAATCATATAAATGAATGACAGAAAGGACCAATTAGAGCTTTTGTATACCAGGATAGAATGACACTTTTGTGTTCGTGCAGTCTCATTTTAATGGTTTCAGGTTCCACAGTTTCCCTGAGGAGATTATTTGAGAGCTTACTGCAATTTATTCTCATGATAGTCAGCTTCAACATTCCCTTTTCCAACTGTATCGTAATACATTTAGATCCAACATAACGTATCACACATTTTCTCCTCTTATAAGGCAAGGTAGTTTCCATAAATCCTGCAATAAATTCATCACTTCTTCTCATGTCCTTGTAAGTCCCTCTATATGAGCTATGTAGCATATGCCAGCCTTGACAGCAACATCATAGTTACAGCTCTTTTGTGATTTGCAGAAAAAAGTAGCAATTGAACCCCTATAGACATACTTCAGTCTTCAAAGTAATTCACAAAAAGAAAAATTATACTTGGCTTTAAATCATTATATTGTGCTGTATATCATAAGTATAAAATACACACACTTGCAGAGTCTCATCCCCATCTTCTCAGGGTCATATAATTACATTCCAGGAGCAAGTTTCATCATGTGTCTCTGAAAGGTTCCCAAGAAACTTTCCAGTTGGCTGCACAGAAAATAGTAGTGTCATGTAAGGGTGGCTTATTCTGCCCTGCCATGTGAACTGGTACCTTCACCACTCTCTTTATCACATGTCAAACTGGTTTTCTTGCACATCCACAGCCAGCCTTTCCCATTCAAACCCTGCCTCAGGATTGTCCTTGTTCCAGGGCTTATGCTCAACTCCTTTCTGGGTGACTGTTCTTTAACAAAAACCAGGTCTTTTAACAATTACAGATTAAAGGGATTACAGAGATGAGGAAACACATTCCTGCAAATTTAAGAAAGCTAGGCTGTACACTTTAAGTTATCTGTCTTAAGTTATACCGATTACAGGAGAATTTTAAAGAAAACAAATGAGAACCAATCTCCAGGGAAGCACTTCTTAACCTCCTAATAGTTCATATATGTTCACACAGACTCTAAAACAATCATGGACATCAAATGACAACTCCTGGAACATATATACATACAACTCATTCCTACCCAACCAATGATTTCTACAGAACTACAAAGTCTCCTCATTCAGGTGGTACAGATGTGGTAATTAGAAACAATCGGAAACTAACTAAAGCTGTGAAAGCAGTAATAAAAAGTTTGACTGCTGTTTGTGTCCTTGGTAATACAGAGCAGGTGCTCTAGCAAAAAAGGTTTAAGAGCTAAAGGAACAGGCCAGTGTCTCATACTACACTAGATTTTAAAATTGTGGAAGATGTTACAAATACCAAAAACTTTGATGCGACTGACAATAATATTAGATCATTTTTGGAAGCGGTCGTTAGAGAACTAACAAACTTAAACTAGCAGAACTGAGGAAGCCTGCTTGCATCTCACAGCTGAACCTCTTCCAGGATCCTCATCCCACATTGTGTCCTCTGCCTACTGGATGGGGAATGAGTGCATGCGCTGCAGCCCTCCAGCCGGCTTCGTGCTGGGTAGCTGGTGGCCACCACCTCCTGCCCGCTGACTTGATGGTATGGCTTCTACCAGTAGGCAAGCTGGGCAGATCCCTGTGGGGAGCTGCAACCAACTCCTCCCTGGCCACGTGGTGTGCAAGCCCTGACGCAGGAAGCCTCTGCTCCATTCTTCAAGAAATCTGTCGTTTATTATTGTTCAGCCTTGTGCAGCTGAACTAAGAACTGGCTAGAAGTCACTGGAAAGGGAGAAAAGGAGAGGGCAGCCAAATCGTTTGGAATGCAGCTAAAATACTTTAGAGAGTTTAAGGTTAAAAGGGATCGCTGGATCATATACTCTGACCGTGGGCCAGGAAGTCTTATCGCTAGACCCAAACTGAACCAAGGAGCTTGTTTATCATTAAAACCATTACATTTGCATTAGGTTATCTCAGTTCCTGACCACTGATTCGTCTGCTACATTTTTTTCTACCATTTTATAAAGCTGTAGCATGCGGTACTTTTTCCTTGTGAAGGTATTTGAATGCTGCAGTAAAGCCAACTCTTGCAAATCTTTTTGAGAAATTAAATGGATGCAGTTTTTAAAATGCATTGTTGCAAGAGATTTCCTCCAGCACTGTAATCTTTTGGCAGGTCTTTTCTACACCACCTGATTTTTATATCAGAGTTACACACCTTGTTCTAGTATCAGTCTCATTAATAGACATGGTAATTGACTTCTGGTACACTAATCCTCGTAGTACATCCAACGGTCACACTGGACGCGTTGCACTGGGATCTTATCTGTAATAGTTTACTTGAAATTGTTTTTAGATGATCTTTCCCAAGACACAAGCTCTCATTCCAGAGGCATGGATTGTATTTTTGGAAAATGTATACACAGTTGGCTGCAAAAGCCTGTTTGGAAGTGTTAATGCTACTCAGCAGTCCAGATGACATTACAGTCACTCTCACAGTAGTTTACCAGCCTACCATTTAGCACATCCACACATTTTATTAACAGTGAGTTTATTTTGGATCTTTGGTAAAAATCTTGAAAGATGCTGAGCCTGCAGAACCTTGCGAACCTCAATATCACAAAGACTAACCTCTGAAAATTCTTCTGATCTTTCAAAAGTCAAAACCTGCTTATCTGTTTAACACATTAACTATTTAATTGCATTAGGAATCGGAAGTATCTATGGTATTAACCATAGGACTCAGAGATCATTTTGCAGTTCTAAGCCTAATGATTAGCAACTGTAGAGCCACGTGCTTTTTATGGATTTTTTTTCCCTAGTTACTTTTATCAATTTACCTTTAAACCTCACTGATAAGGCTATAAAAATTGTTTCATAAGCCTTGTGATATGACTGCTGTTACGGATATATTATGTATTTCTTTATCAAATAGTTTATAGATCTTTCCAACAGTTTTGCCTGTGGTGGATGTTGAACAGTCCAGAATTGTACAGATCATCCTGCTTGATCTTTTGCAAATGGGTAGAACGGGAGTGCTTTTTGATTTCTCAAGAGCTTCTTTTATACTTAAAGACTTATTAAACCTCAAACTTAGGTACTTCCTTAGACAACTCTGTCAAGATCCCAGGGTGCAAATTAGCCAGTCTCTTCATTAAAAATGTCTAGGTTTGCTTGGCAGAAGAGATTCCCCCGAGCCCGCAAACCCCTCCCACCTGATGCGGGAAGATCCTGCTGCCGCCAGGTACGGGGCAACGTTCATTCACCTTATCGGCGCCCGCGCCGTTACCGCTACAGCACCTCACCGAGGTTCCCCTGCCGCACCCTTTACGGTTTGCGGGGGCTTCTGTTAAATCCCCCTCAGCTGCCCCACACCCAGCGGTAGCCCCGTGTACAGCACCGGCCCCGGGGCGCACCTGAGCGGCCGCGGGTGCCCCTCAACCCCGCCGCCCGCGACACCTTCCCCGCGCCTCT
>VWZY01007217.1:107917-171855 GCA_013399075.1 Chloroceryle aenea | reverse complement strand
TCAGGGGAAAGAAATAAACGCTGGGAAAAAAGGGATTGTGCTGTTCGTTGTAAACGGTGGGGCAGGGGAGCAGCCCTGCCGGGAGGCGCCATCGTCGAGTTAAGGTATGCCCGGGCTGGGACACACCGTGCATCTGAAGTTTGGCCCCTGGGTAAATAATCCCTGCGGCATAATTTATGCCTTGTACAGGTAGCGTGAGATGACAGGAATCGGTATTAAAATGCTAATTTGCAGTTGCATGGCCTATTGTTTGATTATTTTTTTTCCCTTCCCGTGCCTGTGCCAAGCTCACCTCACAACGTGAGTAGTAGGTGGTTGGCTGTTGGAGAGTGCGTGGCCCTTGCCTTAGGCTTTCGGTGAGATCTGGGTCGCTTGCTGGATGAGAGAAGTGCCATCAAATGCTCCCCTAGTAAGGGGTTGGCCATTTCTATTACTTTGATCACTGTGATACTTAAATTTCTTAAAGTTGTTGTTTTGGAGACATAACAGCCTACAAATACCAGTATCAACGTGTAAATTAAGATCCACTAATATTGAACCTTTCAGATCAAGGAACTTTAGATCCAACTTTAACTTAATTTATGTTCTGAGCGAAGTTCATTTCTGCATTGCCAGATTGCTTTCCAGATACTTACGACAAAACATGTTTGGCCTGACTTAAAAACATGTGAACATGCCTCATATTAAGTAACTGTCAGCCAAGGAATTCATAGCAGATTCCAGTGGAGAAGACTTCTACTTTTTTTAATCAAGTGTCCCAGTATGTGTTCAGCCTTTACTGGTAAATTGTCTGAGTGGGAGAGGGGAGGAAACGTCTGTGTCATTCACTTCACTCAGTTTATACATAAAACTTCCTAAATAAATCACATAATTGTAATAATTTCTTTTCCATGCAACCTTACTTTGTTCCTCAACTGATATTTTTTATGTAATTAAAAAAGGAAGCAGAGAGATAACACGTGTTCATATGGACTAGAGTTGTATCTTACAACAACAATAACTTTTATTTTGCAGTGTTAATGTATCTTTTTCATGTTGCTTTCTGCTTGCTTGTTTATAAGGAATTTTTAAAATATTGATGGGAGGGCAGAGTACCAGTTTCACTGGTTTTGCAGTATTGGGTCTCGTATAGGATCTACTACCTCTGCTGATCTGTTAGTCCTAACAGACCCTTAGAAGCTTTACCAGTGAGGTAACTGATCATAAAACGTACCTGCTTCTGTGTGGACTGCCCTGTACGTCTGTATGAGATGTGAGCTTTGTGACTATATTTCAAGGATTTATTATTTTCAGTGACAACTATAAGATGTGCCGAAAGCTCTGTAGTTTTTTACAGTGTGCAGACCAAAGGACTAGCCTCGCTAGAGTGCAGCTCAGTCTTGCTTTTTAAGCGAGCAGTCTTCTATTGATGTACAGTGGCACAGAGTTCCTTAACCCAGCCCTTCTCGCAGTCTTAGTTTTGCTGTTTTATGCGTGGAAGAAGCACCCAGGTTGACATATAGGACTGTGATAGATTTTGTTTGTTTTAATCATGCCCTTCTAACCCCTTCACCGATTAAAAGCCAGATAAGGGTCTGTTAAAGAAGAGCTGTGGAACTGTTCCATATATGAGAAATGTGGAACTTTTCCCCACAGCTCTCCCAGAAAGGGAGACTTCTTCCATGGGGAGAATGCTTTACAGCAAATTGCAGCAGTGTGTGTTCTCTTCCATGCAGTCCTGGGCTGTTACAGAGCATTGAGTAAAAAGTATTACAGCTGAACTCGCTTCCTGTTCAGCTGTAGGCACGCATTATGTCACAAGTTGTTCTGTCTGCGCTGTGAATCTGACAGGTGAGTTTTGGGCTTGCAGAGCCTGTCAAGGAAGGTTAGGAACCCGTGGGGACTAATGCACACGAAGAAGGTGAAGTTGGTGAGTATGGGGGACTGGGAGACAAGACTGCTTTGTCTAGTGGTCTGTTGCTGATGTCCTGGCAGATAGCCCCATTATCTTCACTGCCGCCTCATCCTGCACTCCGCAAGAGGTTAGAATAGCTTTGTTCATTAATACAATTCAAAATAGATGCATTTTAGAGCATTTCAGCCCGAGACTGGGAGCGAAAAAAGGTAGAAAAAAAAGGTTTTGTAAAACATCACAGAGCGGGAAAACAGCAGCAGAAAGAAATCCACTTGAGTGCCATGGAATTGTTCACATCATCTTTTATTAGCTTTATAAAAACTGGGAGATAACAGGAGTGTGAAAGCAGTAAGGCTCTTTGAGAGCTGAGTCTCATGCTTCCCGTAGAAATGATGGTGATTTTACTCTGATCTGAGCGTGACACGGAAGGTCATTCTTAAAGGTACCTGTTTTATTTCAGTGCTATACTAAAAACTTTCTTAACTGTGGATTTTCTTCATGCTAACTTCTGGTTGTCTTATCACATAAGTCAATGCTCTTGATTGTAGTTACCTCTGTCTCTTCGTAGCTTTGTTTCCCTGCTACTTAAAAACACAATCCGGGGCCATTTTCCTTGCTTGCAGTGTTTCTGGCCCTTTTATTGCACCAATGCTGGTGTTCTTTTGTGCCTTGGAGAGCTGATTTGGCTCATTAAACCAGCATATTACTGTGTTTTTCTCTATTCTGATTGTTTTCTTTTGCTGGGATTGCTTTTCTTCACTCTAATGAGCTGTATTGGCTCATTGCAAGCTCAGATAAGTGCTGGAGCTGTCTCAAGGGGAGAATTGAGGGGAGAGTGAACAGGACCATGCTCTTCAGCAGCAATGATCTGTTAGACTGGCTTAGTTGCACATGAAAATTTCCACTTCTGTATTTATCTCCATGACTGTGTCAATCAGGGAATGTAGAGTGGGAAAGCCAGCAGTAAGAGAATTGCTGAGGGATGAATTCCTAGCTCCTTCAGTGCAGTCTTTGGTGAATGGAGGCTGTATGGATGATAATAGTGAAGAAGTGAAAGTATGAGGCAAGATGTAGTCTCTCTCTGGTATGTTTAAAAGAAAAATCGAAACCTCTACCCTGTTAAATGTGCAGTTCATTATTCCGTTTTCTTTGTTCAATATGTGACCATTAATTTTTAGTAAGTTAGAGAAGTTTTGTTGTGAATAAATGATTTTTTTTTAACTGTATTTCTAATTTCAAAGATACATTTTTCTTTCAGTCTCTCTGTGCATGAGAGGTATGATGCTCAAAACAGGAAACTGAGACATACAGGAGGAGAAACAAGGGTACCCTGCAGTTCTCTTGCTCAGTGCATAGATATGTAAGACCTGATGTTTTGGAGAACTTAGACTTGAAGTTCATATTTTTGTATCTTCATTGAAGGTTCATACTCAAAACTGAATGCAGAGTCTCTAAATCTCTAAATGAGAACATATGATAACTTATTTTAAGTGACTTTCCTTACATCAGATTGAAGCCCTTCTAATGGTACAGTGAAGTAGTTTTGTAGGGCAGCCTTCTGTTAGAAGTTGTAAGACCATCTTCTCTCTTCCTGCTGTCTGTGGGTCTCTCACAGCATACACTGCAGCTTCCAGAAAACTAAGTAGGATCCTGTAGATTAGCAAATGTAAAATAAGCTGTAGCCAATCCCCTCTTGAGAAAACCAGTTATGAGCTAAATCTTGCAAGGCACTTCTCTGGATGGATCTTGAGGGTTTTTTAAATGTATCTCAAAACACAGGTGTTTACACATGACTTATTACTAGATAGAATTTGCAATTTTAATTGAAAATATGTCTGGGTGAATGTCCTAAATATGTAGAAACATAATTGCCAAAGTAAGATGTCTGTACAAGGTCAGACCAGGAATGTTTGTCTCTTGCACTCTTGATCTCTGACAGCAACAAGTGGGGACAGCATCTTGTCCCTTTTTCTGTCTGACACTGCTACTGTACATAGGTTTTGCAGGATAGAAGTTTTCTTACCCAGGATGATATCCAAATGTAGATGTAGACTGAACTCTTCTTGAAGTGTTTGTGTCTTTATTCATTCCTAACCTTTCTCAGGGGCTAAATGTGCCTGCTTCTTTCTCCTACCAGTTTGTGTGGACAGGTACTGCACTACCACCTAAAAAAGAGGCTGGTGTCACAGCCAGACCATGTACATCTGTGTACTTGGAACTGCTTCTTGCTGGCCATTTCATTTCCACAACTGCTGTCTCTGGACACAGAAGACCAAGAACCCTTTTCTACACATTTATGCCATCTTTCACTACCTTATGGATGCAACTATTTCTTCTGTTCTGTGATGTCTCTTTAAAGCGATCTTGATACAACAGGTTGCTACAGACATGCAAAGGACTAAGTAGCTACTCGCCACCCATCATCTGCCATTCAGTTTGTCCTGGTATAGAAGAAGACTTTGAAGAATGGGAGGGAGAACATGTGAATCCCAGAGGATTATGTCCTCACCTGCATTTTATTTCCTTTTTTTCTTGAGAGCTGGTCCTTCTCATTTTACCAGCTTGGAAGACACCTCTTTTCTCTTCAGTCTGCAGATGAATGCTTCTGTTTGCTGCCAGACAAGGTGGTCTTGGCTGCACAGTTGCACGAGTTGGTACAACTTCAGTGCTCATCTGCAGTGAGCAGAAGGTTGTACTGGTTCATCTGGTAAACTAGCTTATCTAAGAGAAAAAATTTCCTGTTACTTTAGAGTCTGCAAACAGAAGCAGTCCACCCAGGGACTGGAATCCTATTTTGGAGAGTGAGACCATGGTTGTTAGGAGATGATGGTGCCAGTCTGAACTATCTCTGTAAGTTCTGACACTGCAGTGGGTTGATAGCTTAGGGCTTGAAATTGGTAGTGTAGGCTTTTCTCCTGCTGTGTGTTCCCTGCCTCTATCCTAGATCTACAGATTTGTGCAACTACAGGGTGGGTTGGTTATTGAGCTGTTTTGGGAAGAGAGAGGAAACAGGAACTGATCAGTTGAAAATTGAGCTGCATGATGACTAGATCTGCATCAGGGAAGAGAAGAAGAATATGAATAATGCTTTCCACAGCAGCCTGGAGATGCATCAGATTAAGCACCACGTGAGACAGCACCTTATGCCTCATTACTCATCCTTGCCTAGCTATTGTGATGCTGAGAAGTGGTTTTCTACCTCATCTGGTGCACCCATGAATTTATGGCATATTTCCTTTTGAATTCTCTTTCTTCACGTGGACCTTCTATTTCATAACGTCATCTTCATCTTCTGCTAGCCTCCATTGTGCAGCTTGAGGTGCATTGGTGCTATCACAGCCAGTGTCAGTTTTCAGTTCCCTCTCTTTCCCTTAGCTAGTTATCTGAACCTGTACCTTCCTCTTCTTTAAGGAATTTTTTTCTTTCTTCCTGGCTGTTGTGCAAGAACCGTTTCCTGGAGCAAGTGGATCATCTTACACATAGTCGTTGAGTTGTGTTTTCTGGAGGACAGTTGAGAACAGCTCCAAACAGCTCAGGAAGGGCCCTAGTTTTGGGAGATTTCTTCAAAAGACTGTGGGGACATGTTCCCATGTGATGTAGTTTTCACATCACATGTGATGTGTTGAAGGTGGACAGCTGACTAGCTGAGAACGGGCACTCTAGGAGCTGAAATAGTGGGAGGAAATGCAGAAGCAACCAGATACACTGTGGATTCCCAGGGTAGGAGAACATCCTGAAAACCTGTGCTTTCCAGGGGGTTGTGTCTGTTACCACAGCACTTGGAACTTAAACTCACATAGTTGTCTGGATGTTTGTCCAGAGGTCCCTGCACAGTGTTCCCCAGAGCTTCTGGTTACACACTAGAACACACTACAGAGGGAACTGGTGCCTGACTAGTCTTAGAAAGAGCATTCCAGGTTGGGTCCTGTGCTGCCATGTGAATGTACTCTTGCTGAGGAAGTGCACATCACTGACTAGGAGCTGCTGTGATGGACTGACTTCTCTGTAGTGCAGTAAGATTTACAACACACCCATGCTAAATATTTGCTTAATGTGAGGCTGCAGAAAGGGGGAAGAGCATGCAGATGTATTCACTGACAGACATAGGTCTGAAGAAGTGTAGAAAGTGAAGATTGCTTGAGCTTTAAAGAGCATGCTGTGTTTCAGCTATAATTAAGATTGGTGAATACAGAATTGTTGTGCATACACAACAACGATCCATTTGCAAAGGAAGCGTATTCAACTGTTTTTAACACTAGATATTGTCAAGACTTCAGATCAGTTTCTACGAATTGCTGATTTTTTCAGTCCAAGATTGTGTTAGAATAATGCATTTGTTTTGCATTTTGCAGATTACCTTCATGACGTTGACTCTGTTTCCTATCCGACTCTTTTTTGCTGCGTTTATGATGTTGCTGGCCTGGCCTTTTGCATTCATTGCTTCAATGGGATCTGATGAGCAAGAGCTTGAAAAGCCCCTCTCCTGGTGGCGAAAGTGAGTCAGTGATGTGGTGAAATACTGAGACAATCATTATTTAGTTCAGCAGTTTGAAATAGAGAAGATTGGAAATACTTGATATCAGTCCCAGACCTGCTTTTCTCTTCAAAAGAAAAATGCAAAAATTATTTTTTATATACTTAGATGGGAAACTAAAAATACCTCAGTTATTTGATGTACCAGGTGATCCAAGAATTACAGGGAGAAAAACTGATCACCTCTGTCCTCTTCTCTTTATTGAGCGTGTAGTGTAAAGCTTCACCGTGACTCCTTCAATTTCGGTTATTCCTGTAGTGCCAAATTCTTGTTATGAAGATTGATGCTGTGGAATGTGCATAGATTTCGTATTCTAAATTGTTGCTTTAAACTGCTTCACCTCATTGTTCACTACCCTGTGATAAATTGACAAAAAATCAGTTGATTCTCCAAGGGCTTGCACCATGCTTTGGTGCTTATTAATAAGTCTCTACTTGCTTTGATATTGGAATGCTAATTAAGGTAGAATGTAAGACAGTGTTCACCCATCCATGAAAAGTGCTGTTTGAGGAGCAAGAAAGGAGGAGTGTATCACCTCTTTTGTGGAGAACTTTAAAATTGGGAGAGGGCAGGAGCATGAGGGAAGCTGATTATATTTGCCTCACAGGAGGGAAGGAGGTTGAGATCTGCAGAGGCATTTGGAATGATAGTGTGGTATATGAAATAAAGGAACAAGGAGCACCTTCAATCCTGCATACAGTTATTTTGAAGCTTTTTAAATTGTCCCTTTTCATCTAGTTTTCAGTGTCATCCTTCCTTGCAGTCTCTAGTTCCTGTGAATATACTGATGTGTTTGGATTTTGCACTCTGTTGGTTCAAAGTAAATGTTTCTCATTTCATGACCATCAGGCAGTTTAAAAAACAAGCAAACAAAACCCTACCAAACCTAACCCCCGAAACCCCAAACAAAACCAAAACACATTAGGGGGAGATGGGGAAAAGGGTGGAAGTAAAATACTTCCAAAGCTTCCGTATGTGTTCTCTAGGCATCTGCATGTTTGAGAATCTCTGCCCTACACTTCTCCACTGCTTTATTTGGCTAAAGTCAAACCCAAGTTGTTGCATTCTAGCAATATCCTAATAGCATTTTTCAGGAATCAGTTTTAGTGCTTTTCAGGTGTTTTATTAGACATTTTATAGAAGAAACTCAACAGTCATAGTCTGAATCAAAATTAATTTGGTGATAAAATAACTGTCAATATTATTGTGATTAAAAAGCTGTAATATTCAGGCATGAGATGAAATTGAATGGCACCTTACCTTGAAAGCAGTTTTAAATCTACAGAGAAAGGGAAGCCAAAAGGTCTGTGCAGTGTTCTTGCAGCATATCCTATCTGTACTTCTGTTATGCTTATAAAGTTTTTATGCAAAGTTTTAATTATTTTAAGGTACTCCTGTGGCAGTATAACGTTTTCTCAACTCTTTACAGGGTAGTGGATATTTTGCTGAAAGCAATCATGAGAATGATGTGGCTCGCTGGTGGATTCCACTGGATAAATGTAAAAGGCAGACGGGCGTTGCCGGCGGAAGCGGCAATATTAACTGTGGCTCCCCATTCTTCCTACTTTGATGCCATTCCAGTAACTATGACCTTTGCCTCCATTGTGATGAAAGCTGAAAGCAAAGATATTCCTGTTTGGGGAAGTAAGTTGGTAATTACTTAATTTTTTGAGAACAATTAAAAATGTATACTTAGGAAGGTCACTGGTTGCATATGTGAAGTCCTGAAGCGCAAAGAAAATGTTGCTGTAACATATGGTGAGACTGGTATGTGGGGGGTTGTTCTGGTTTTTTTACTTTTAATGTCAGTAGAAAAAATGGGGGGAAATGGTGGTTTTTTTTCCTTTTTTCCAAAGTTGAATAATTGTGTAAAGTCTAAAGCCCGCAAATCAGAACTCATGGTTAAATTTGCAGTGAAATTTCAAATTTTAAGACCATTTTAAGAGAGTGCTGCTAATCCCTCATACATCACTACTTTTGTTTCAGTTAGGAAGTGAGAGATGAGCAAGAACGGATTGTTGTGCACGTGGATTTAGTCATAAGAAATGCAGATGCCCAAGTCAGTTGTGTTTGAATACTCTCTTTTAAACTATCGGTGTAGATGCTTACAAATGCTTGAGAGAGACCTGTGACTTTTGGTGCCGTTGGGCCAAAAGAGTGTGTAACCTTTAGGCTTGTAGACTTCTAACCAAAGTTTTTGTGCAGGTATTTTGGAGAAATCCACCGTGTCTAGGGAGCAGCAAAGTTCAGAGAATCTTCCTGTCTCTTGCTGTGTAGGTTTAAGGGTAGTAAAAAAAGGATAAAAGATTTTACTTTGGCCTTGGGTAGAGACTTCAATTCTAAAGTCTAAACAAAAGCTTTTGAGTTCCTTAGCAACTAAGTGGAATCAGGGCATTCGTATGGATATCCACATAAAATTCACTACACAAAGTGGTTTTGAGGGCATGTTCAAAACCAGAAACTGTGACTTGGCCACAGATGGTGAGTGGTTACATCTGGAAGCTTCGTGTTGGAAATCTCTTGATATCAAGGTGTGTCTGTATCAGGTAAAGCTCAATCCAGAACTGTAGCTGTATCTCGATTTCATTGAACATATGACTAGTAGAGTTTAGTGGAAGTTTGTGACAGTGAAAAATCTGTGTAAAAGTGAAGAGGTGCTTTGAACAAAATGTCTGTAGGCATGTGTGTTTTAAAAACAAATGCATGCAATCGAGCATAGTGTGAAAATAGAATTTTAACTCCCTTGTCCAATACTGAAAGAATACTGTTTTGAGGTGGTATGTGCACACTACTGTACAGTATAGGCGTATGCAAGCCAACCTGGGCATCAGGAGCAGTCCAGCCATAGAAGCAGGGACAGATTTATCTTCTTTCTCAGCTGACCCAATTGGCTGTTTAATAATTGCTAGCTCAGCAAAACAAAATAGTTTATGTGGAGCCCTCCTTCACTTACAGATGGACTTTTTGGAGGAGCCAGACTAGATGAGGTAACTCCAGTCCATGTCGTGTTACCGAAGTGTGATGTATAGCAGAATGGCATTTGACTGAATGCTGTAATAGCTGCTTAACTATCCCATGCAACAGATTCAGTGGGCACTAGTGGGGAAGCCTGAGGAGAATCCATAGAGACCTGGAGGGTGTGGTTAATCTGAATGTAGCACAAATAAGGCACATTGAGTAGTTCCGACTATTTCCTACATACCTAATTGAATTTTAAGGTAACTTTTAAAGGATTCAATTGAAAGTCTAGACTCACTACAGTAAATTTTAAAAATTATTCCCTTGATTTTGTTTGTGTGAGCAAAAACAGTTATGGAAAATCAGAAAACCCAGAAAACTACATATAGTGATTTGATGGAATATTACTGGAATGTACAGTGCAGTCAAGTAAATGACTATTTTGTCCTCTGTAGCTGCTTTCACTTTATGCCATGCAGCCACAAAAATTATGTACTCCATTATGAAGCATTCAGAAAAATGCCATGAAAATGAAGCATGGCAGAGGTCATAACTGGGATTCAGAGTTCAACTCCACTTTCTTTGTATGGGAATACTTTTGTATGAGCTACATTAATTACAGCAGTTTGTGTTGATAAAGTAAATGGACCTTAACAGTGAGTTAAGTAATTGCTATTGATTAGTTTGGCTTAAAATTTATTGAAAACTTTCCAGTGGAGTGAAGTTGTGGGGTTTTGTTGCTTTGGTTCTGGGGTTTTTTGTGGTGGTGGTGGTGGTGGTGGTTGTTGTGGTGGTTGTTTGGTTTTTGTTTGTTTTGTTTGTTTGTTTGTTTTGCTGGGTTGTTTTTTTTTTTTCCCCTCTCTTTTATTGCTTGAAAGAGGTTTCCTGTGAAGCAGAAACTGGCTATCTTTTCATCCTTTGATCTATTATTTTAATTCCACTCTTATTTACACTTCTCAAGATGAAATACATTTTTGTGTGTGTATGTAATTGGACCACTGGTATTTCTCTTAATGCTGTGAACTTTCAGCACTCTTGACATTGTTCTAAAATTTATCCCAGAGAGGTCAGAATCAAGTTTTATGTTCTGTGGTTTTGTAAATCTTGCAGCCTTGTTGTATCATCTTTAGTGAAGTTTTGGAGCCAAACATTGATAATCCTAACCTTTCTGTGTCTTGAGAGTCTTGTTAATGGTCTTTCAGAATCTTCAGGGAGTAAGGTACATTCATTTAACTCTGAGTAGACATCAGCATGTAAAAAGTGAAACAGCAAAGGAAATTTGAAAATACTTTCCAAGGATGAGGATTTTGTTTGAGAAGTAGATCTTCATCCAGAATATCCAAATACTGACTTCATGATATAATGACAGTGTTTATCAGGACATTATACACTGTGTACCAACCAGGTGGATCAGATGCCTTAGCAGACACAAAAAGATCTGATCGCTAACTGGTTGCCAAGATTGGGTTTAAAGTATTTTACTGTTTCTGCAGTACCTGCCTACATTATTGTACCCTCAGTTTACCAGTTGTGGAATATCAAGCTTTTGATCCACTTCTAAGTCCAGATGATTAAAAGCCTATTCTTTAAGACTGAAAGTATTCCATAACTGTGTTTGTCAGTGAATGTTTTATTGCTTTCTAACTTCAAGGGAGCTTTTCTGGATCTCAAAGTTCGATTTCAGAAGTAGACCCAAGTCTTGTGACTCTTTCAGACAAATTCTTTGGTTTTAGGAGGGGAAAGAAGAAAAAAAAAAATACTCTCATACTCTGACAGAAGAGTTATGACCTATCCAGTTAGTTGTCTGTAGTGAAGAAAGCTACCGGCTTGACATACACACTAGATTAACAAAACTCTGGGGAGGAACTGCTTGCCCAAAGATAAACAAGATTTCAGTGATCATCAAACAAGTCAGTATCTGAATGTAGAGAATGTGCTCCATCTGTTGTGGCATCATCATAATGCTGAAGAAAGAGATGTATTCCTGCACAATGGCTTTCCAGAGTTTTGGTAGGTTGGAGATGTGAAGTTCACTGGAGCACTTTAGTGTAAAGTGTGCAGCCCAGGAAAGATAGCATCTAGGGATCTGTTGCACTTCACATTGGCTGAAGAAGTTAGATCAGTTCATTCATCAGCACAGGTCCTTAAGCTTTCCTGTTTTGTCTGCTGGACCCCACATCAAGTCAGGAGAAGATCTTTGCATAAATTCTGGATAGTTACACTGCACTGCCTTATTTTTGGCCAGTAAAGCAGTCTGGATAAAAGTTATTTTTCATTGTTAAAATGGGCAGTGCTACTGTGGAAATACTTCAATAATAAGAAGATATTTGTTAGTAAATATTATTTGGTGAGGATTTTGTTGACAACTCTTGTGATTCGGAAATCTAAGAAGTCATTTTAAGGTGAAGTCAGTTTAAACTTTAAGCAACGTTTCAACATCTGTAATCTTACCCTATGAAGAAGAGAGGAATTTGGTACCGGTAAGGTGAATGGGAGGATATGTTAGCTTACATTTATGAAGGGGAAGGATGTAATTTGTACTTGGTGGAGTACAGGAGAAAGGAGGTTTACGCTGTGCTGTAAAAGCAATCTTATATTCTAAGCATTTTTTTTCCACACCTAGTAAACTTAGGATTTTTGTGTGTATGTTTTGTTTTGTTTGGGGGGAACTTGTTTGGTTGTTTTTTGATTATCTTGTTGATGAAGCTCATGTTCTGAAAGTGCTTTACTGGTCTTTCTTGAGCATCATTACTAAAGGACAATAAAGAGGAAATTCAGTGGGAGATAAGCTGTGGTAATGGGTATATTTTCATGTCTGGACTTAAAAGATGACAAAGTACTTACTTTTCAACTCTGTTATGCAACCTGATCCTCCAGTTCTCCACCCCGATTGCTTCCCCCAGCCCACAAGGAAGAGAAGTGTGGTAGACCCATAGTTCTTCAGTGAGGATCTGAGACTCATCAAAACAATCCTTAATTCCCTGCTACAAAAACCTGCTGTAAGGTGAAATCATCACAGATGTCTTCTTTTCATATGCTGTAAATCAGCAGCTCTTAAACACTGTTAATATCACCAGCTTGAATGGCAACATCCTATGCTATGTTTGCATTGTAGCCTGCCTTGAGTACACGTATGAACTCCTCAGTTCTGAGAGGCATCTTGAAGTTTTGCCAAGCTTGTGCATTTCATCCTCTCCTTTAAAAACTTCCACTTCAATGTTTCCTTCAGGCTGCGGGGACCGTAACGGTCTTCCAGTATTTCAGTCCTTCCAGTATTTCAGTCAGTATTTCAGCCCTTAAGTCTCTTGCAGAGACTTAAAATAGTTGTATTGTCACCTATGTACTATAGGTACGCCTTTATCACTTGGGTTGGTGTGCTGGACTCGTTGGATTATTCTCTTTTCACCATAAATTCAGTAACAATTCTCATTTAAACTGCTGTGGGAATACCTAAACCTAGCTAATATCATTTATGGAAGTTACAAACTACAGTATAAATGAAACCTGCAAACTAACACAACTGCTTTCATAAAATACTTCTTAGACTGGCAGTAGAAAATGAAAATGTACAGCCATGCACTCATACAGGTATTGCAGGTGTGAGGGCAAACAGCAATCTGCGATATGAAAAGGGTCTTTGTTCCTCAAGAAGTCCTCAAAGGAAATAGAACACATTTTGAAAGACCAACCCAAATACCACAGAATTTACTTCTGTTAAAGCTAAAGAGAGCACTGGTTATTTACCTCCATCTACTGACCTGTCTTTTCCTACTGACTGCCTGCCTTTCTCTTTGGAAACAGGGAGATCATCATTCATGTTAGCACCAGGAATACTCAGAGTCTCTTCTGTCAGGTGGTTCATCTGCTAAGAAGTTAGTCCAATCGGAGAAGTTGTTCTCAGCAAATACTTGGTTTTAGTGGTTGGTTCAGGCTTGGGTCAAAAACATGTATATCTGTGTATGGTTGTTTCTCTAAGAAGATACAGTCACTCACTTTACAAATCTCATGTAGAGTGCTGTGACTACAGTAACACTGTTTTGGTAATAACAATGTAACTCCAAGTGGAAAAGATCCCAGTTTTGGTTGACTTCTGTTTTGTGCATTGATACAACTGGGTATCTGTGGTTATATGTGTTTGGCTATTCCACTGCAGAGCTACCTGTATTACACAGCCTATCTCCATGTTAAATGCAAACAGAGCCAGTTGTACTGGCTCTATAGGCTGCCATCTCAGTGTATCAGAGGAATTTACGTGATGGGGTTTTGTGGCTTTCAGAGGAGAGGCCAAATGAAAGCCTCAGCTTCAGCATTCTCTATTTTTGCAGCAGATGGGTCACTCTGATGCTGTTTCTACAGTGGTGAAAATGTAACTGCCTACTCAACAATGTGCGTATGGATATATTTTAGAAGAACAGTATTTAGTGCCACATAATCATTCCATTGCTTTTTGTATTCTCCAAAGCCTTGTAGGCCAGTCAGTGGTGATGCTGCCAGTATATCTTTATCTGCTATGTGGTTGCAACTGTCAAGCATGATTTGAATGGTTTGTTACAATACTTTCTTCTAGTGTATGTTTAATGCACTTCACAGCTTTATTTGAGACAAGGTTTCCTCACCCAGATTTACCTGGAAAGAGGTGAAATACCTTTTTTGCTTTTTCTTCCTTTTCTTTTTTCCCTCTATTTTTATTTTTTTTTCTCTCACCATGTTATCGTGTAAAGTTTGACAATTGGTTGTGTTCAGCTCATCAGAAAAAAACTTTCTTCACTTATGCATCATCTGGTGCTTGAAATGCTTGCATGGAAGTTACAATTCTCAAATCAATTGAAGCTGCCACCTTGCAATTAATTAAAGCAAAAAGGAATTTTTTTCAGATTCTCTTAGTAAAAGCTGGTTTGTGCTAGAGCAACTTTCCATTGATTAGCTTATCTGTGGCATTCTGGCTGCCCTGTAAGGCAGAGGTTTTGATGAATTACTGGCAGTACTGTTTAAACTGCAGGCACCTGCCTAAGAAGGTGGAATACAACGTGTGTTACCTGTCTTCAGGACAACTTCTTATGAGTTGGAATTGGGATGAGAGTGACTACATCAAGTGGCACTTAACTGCTAGAGAAGAAGTTGGAGTAATGACAATGGCAAGGTCAGTTTTGAGAATGGAGGGACTGTCTGCCATCACCCACTAAAATCTATAATTTAAGGGTGGTTTTAATAGAGTGAGAGATGTGCAAGCACATCTTTCAGCATCTCTGAGTACTTGAGCTGTGTTTTTCACCATCTGGTTACCATCAGTCTTGGACAGTTAAACTGATGAGCACGGAAGGTTAAGATTATGGTCTGTCCGTTAAGCATATTGCACAGTTCTGATAGTTTCCTTCAGTAGCCCAGTGTGCTGGCTGTCTGAAGCATTTTCATGCATGTTGTTTTCTGCTCCAGTCCTGCTTATTTCTTACCTCATATACTACCTTTCAGTACTGTCTTCAGGCTTCCCTGTTTCAACTTCTGACCAGTCTCATCCACCTATTTGGAATGTTTCTCAGCTTCTCTTTACAGATCTTTGGACTCTCTCTTGACTATTTTTTGCACAGATTGACTTGGTACAGCCTTTGAATTTTCAGATTCCAGTCTGTCTACTGAACATGAAAATAGGTGGTGAGAGCCAAGATCTGTGTAGCCTTGTGCTCTGTTTTCAAAAGTGGTTATGAAAAGAGTTTATAAGAAAAAAAGACAAATACAGAGCTAGCCCTCTCTTGCTGTGTACTTTTAGTTTCTTACTGGGGACCAAGAGTTTCAATTTCACTTAAATTGCTGAACTTAGCCACTAAGGGCCTGGTAGTTGGTGTCTTAATAGGATCTTAAGTTGCTGTTTAAAGTTAAAAAAAGAATTCATACTGTCAGCTTTTTAGTCTGATCCCTAAGGGAGGAAGATTTAATATGATCACTGTCTATTAGGCTAAGATTTGATATGATGGTTTGAAATAGTGATGGCTTCACACATATTTGAAATAAAGTCGATAGTTTAAAAATGAGAAAAGAAATGAACTTACCTTGCAGCCTATTTCCTGCTGCAGACAGTAGAAATCCATAGGAAACCAATCTTTTGGTTTTCTTTGTTCTTCTTCAGCATACCATAATAATTTTTCTTAGTGCATGGATGTGTTTCTGTTAGTGACGTTGTCCATTTGTGAGAACTTGCAGCATGTCATTTTGGAGCTTGGTAACTTTATAGTAGCTTGCTTTTGGGAAGGTGGTAACAGTAAAGCTCTCAGTTTCACACTGCTTGCCTGTTTTCAGCTATAGATTACTTTAATGGTTAGAGACTCCAAATTGGTAAATTGTCTATAGTCTGATGTCTGTTGTGCTGCCCTGAGTAAAATCTGTCTGCTTAATTTCTTGTGTTACAAAGACCTTGCTTGCAGCATACCCTCAGATAAGAGTCTTGGAGCTCTGGAATCTTACTCATTCCTTGACCTGAAGTAACCTGAATTCCATCATTTGGGCCTAATGTAAAAGAAATTTCAGGGTGAAGCCTAAGGATGTTTGAGTCTTTTTTGCTTTTTTTTATTTGATAATGTTGTATGTGCTGTGGAATAGTAAATTGCAGCAGTAGGGGTAACACAGGACTAGCATTACTATGAAATAAAATGAACAGAGTTATGAAACCAAGTATGATATCCATTGCATTTTTATTGCTTGTACCATTTGGTGTGGTTTTTGGGGTTGGGTTTTTTTTTTGTGTATATTGTTGGCTTGGGTTTTACTAATTATTTTTAACCTTTCCACAGCAGTAACTTCAGCTGACCCATGATAAGCTTTGCTCCCCTAGCAAGCATCACTCTATGGATATTGTCTAAGGGCAGGCAAGTAGGAATAAGTTTAAGAGGATGGTAACTTCTCTCTGATGGGCTGTCTCCTAAGCCTCAGCATCTTGTGGGATAAAAGCCTGGCTGAATGTTTTGGAATTTGCTGTAAGGTGTGATGTATTAGTTCACAGAACCATGTATTGCTTGCTAAAAAGCCAGTGGGGTAACACCAGAACAGTACAGGACTGTAACTCCTCATTTTTTTTTCTTTCACACTTTAAGCACTTGCTGATCCGTTAATGCAGCCGGTCTGTCCTTAACAAAAGCAGATTATACAACTAGTGTCAGTGAGCTCATCTCATGGTGGCTGAAAATACAGAAACAATTTTACGTTTGTGTTTTAGGCAAATAGAATAGCTAATGTTTTAGTGACTCTTGAACCTTAAAATAAGATTACAAGATAAAAAATGATAAAAAGTTATTTGAAGACAGCCTGCTTAAATAAAAGGGTGAAGTAGCATGTTTGAAGATGCTTCTCTTGTAGTACCGTTTGACACTTGCAGAAGAGCTGTATATCCCCACTTATTTTATAAGCAGGTATTGGTGTCTTTGTGACACGTGTATGGTGAGGATGTTGTGGATTGTCTTCTGATTCTTCCTCGTGCTCGTTTTGTGTCTGGCTCTGCATAAGAGGTTTCCCACGGAGCCAGGAAGAGGGTGCCTGAGATTTGATTTGTCTAGTAAGAGGAACAGGCAAACAGGTGACAGCTCCAAAAATAAGCATGTTTTTCTTTTGATGATACTGATTCCTTGGAAAAGGTAACATAATCTGTATGTGGAATATCTCTGGTGGTGTACCTGCAGTGAAGATGAGCTGGCATAGAAGACAAAACCTCTAAAGACAGAGGCAGTTTGACCCACAGGATGTCTTTCAGAAGCAGAAGCACTTGCATAGGGAGATTCCTGCCACTTTGCTGGCTTAGGGTTGGCTGGAGATTTTGTGAAATTTGTTTATTTGTTGTTTTGGTTTGGTTGTTTGGTGGTAGGAGGAAATGACCTATAGTCAGCCACAGCTGCTTTGTTGCAGAAAAATACATCTAATGCGTACAATCATATTTAAATTGTCTGTGATGTATGTATACAGGTCTATTAAAAATTAATCAAGTACTAAGTGACAGAATTGTGAAAATTATTTTCCTCACAGAAATTCATGAAAATATTTCGATAAAACTGCAATAATTCCCCGTAGCATTTAGCTTGCAGTGTAATGTAGTAAAGCAGTTATGTACTTGTACCAAAATTTTTGGCTAGAGGACTACTGGGTGGGGGGAATTTTTTTTCACACAAAGGGGAAATAAAGTCTAGTTTGCTTGTTTTTGTTTTTCTCCCTCTTCAGCTCTCATCAAATACATCCGACCAGTATTTGTATCTCGGTCAGACCAGGATTCTCGCAGGAAAACTGTTGAAGAGATAAAGAGGCGTGCTCAGTCTGATGGTAAATGGCCACAGGTACTGTATATACTAACTGTGAGACTGACGGTATCTGGCATTTCCAGGCCTTGGATATGCAGTTTACTTTTTTCCCTTGTGGGATGCTTTGGATGGTTTGTGGGGAGTGGGATTTCTTCCTTCTTCCCCCTTTCTAGAAGCTAAAATTGATTCTGGAACAGGCTGCTCAGGGAGGTTGTGGAGTCTCCTCTGGAGACACTTAAAATCCACCTGGATGCATTCTTGTGTTACTTAATCTAGGTGATCCTGCTCTGGCAGGGGGGTTGGACTAGATGATCTTTCGAGGTCTCTTCCAACCCCTGACATTCTGTGATTCTTATCTGTACAAAACATTAGCTTTTTCTTGCAGTGTGTTTTGGAGGAAGACTGGGTAAGTACATGGGAACACAGTTGTGTTAAATGATAATAAATGGCTAGGCCACAGCAGGTTTAGAAAGTCCTCTAAGAAGAAAACAATGTGGTGCTGAGCAGAATATCCAGGGGAGTATTGTGTGTTCTTGCCCTTCTCAAGATTTTCATGTACTATTGGAGATGTGATACTGACCAAGACAACCCAGCAATACACATGTTCCAGTAACCAGAGTACACCTCTACTGGATCACATGGTGAAAGCATTGCTAAAATAAGTGGCTCAGGATTTCTTCTGCACTTGAAGTGTGACTGTTTATAATGTGTCTTGGAAGACAGTAATGTGAACGAAGGGATGACTGCTAAGGTCTCAGTTTTCTAGAAGCATGTGATTATTTTGAAAATTTGAAGCTGCCTTCTTGTGAATTTTTGAGAGTAAGATCTTTGTCATCACATTATTACTAAGTTGTTACGTCCACACACTGGACTATAGAAACCTTATAAACATTTAAACAATGTGACAGAAATGTGATACATGGCTTTCACATCATGACTTTCATCAACAGATTTCAAAGCACTTTAAAAAGTAAATATTCTTGCTTGCAGATGAAGAAATTGAGTTGCAGAGCTGAAGTGATTTCCAAAATACCCAGCAAGCTAGTACCAGAGTGGGCAATAAAACTAGTAATATTAATTCTAGTCCATTGCTTTGTCCCTTTATGACTTGTGTTTATTTCCTTTAAATCTCATTCTGTAACTCAATAAAATTTCAGTAGTTCTTGGCTTTTTGCTATCTGAAACTTTTTTTTTTACAATCTAAGCTCTTCCTCTGAATTCAGTTCAGCTTGAGTGGATTTTGCCCTATTAGAAGTCTGTTTAGATGTTTTAAACGTCCATCATTCTGACATCTGTGCACAAGCCAAGTAATAGATCAAAAAAGAAAATAGGTCTTTTGCTTAGCCTGTAAGCAGGCAGCTTGGGAGCAGGAATTTTGTTTTGGTGCAGAGCAGAATATGGTATTTTTACCAGCTTCAAAACCTTTTGTGAAAATCCACTTGTACACACAAGTGTTTCTGGACACTGTTAATGCTGCATTTGAATAGAATTATTAACAGAATTCAAAAAAGAGGCAAATACACAGAAAGAAAAATATTTTTACTGTTAAGACAGAGCTTTATTCAACTTCTTTGAACACTATCTTTTTTTACTATATCTGAATTGCTTTTCCCTGAAAACTCTTTTTATTGTTATCAGCTAATGTTAGCTTTGAAAAGATGTGTTTATAAGTAAATCAACATTGAAATAGTTCTTAAAAGTAAACTTTTTTTTTACTTCAAGATAATGATATTCCCAGAGGGCACTTGCACAAACCGATCCTGTCTAATTACATTCAAGCCTGGTAGGTATGATGCTCATTTCTCTGTTCTCTACAGAATGTTCTTGTATCTTCATTTTCTGAAATACCACTTGCATTGTAATTTGCTTGATGTTGCAGAAGTTGAGCTAAAAATCTTGCAATAGGGTAGAATTGGAATATAAATTTTCTGATGCTGCAAAAGGATTGTAGTACCATTGTTGAGCAAAGCATTTTAGATAAATCACAGGGTTTTTCTTGCTTTCTGAGGTGCATATGAACTGGAGTACTGATGTTTCTTACTGGATTTTTGGTTGTGATTGTCTTTTTGTTCTGTGTGGGGTTGTTTGTGGGTTGTTCTGTTGTTAGTTGTTTTGGTTTTGTTTTTTTTTCTCCTTTTCCTACTTTGGGGCTGCTGTGCAGCATTTAGATACACACTGATACCTTAAGCTTTCTAGTGTATCTGTTTGAGCTGCTGCAGCATTTGTGGCTGTGTCGTATTTGGTTGATTCCTCTTGTACTCTTCTGTTGAGTTGCATTCTGGTGAAGATGGCAGAAGAATCTTGCCATTACAGCAGTGTTACAGAGGCTGTCATGTTTTTGTGGTTGTTTTTAATTTAACACCCATGTTCTAAACTCTTCTCAGCTAGCATCACCCTTTTAGCTTGTCAAATGAGTAAAGAGAGTAACATTGAACACTGTTGCAGCTGGAGCTGTGGTTACAATGGGGAGAAATGCCGTTACTGCAGGTAACCACCAGTGTTTAATGTCACTTGCCTTTATGATGTAGGTAGGGAGATTGTGAATGAGGAGAGCACAGTGAGCAAGGTAGTTGTGAATGTGTTTTGACTCTTCCTAGGTTTCTGGTCTTACTGTGTCTCTTATATTTTGTGTTGCTTACAACTTATCGCTATTAGAGTATCACGCAGTGAGTCAGCGTTGTGCTTCCTTGCACCAGTTCACTTGTCTGAAGAAATCTCTGTATTGTCTCCTGAACAAACATTCAGAAAAGCTTTTCTTCCTCCCTTCTCAGGTCTTTACATTTTTAGATGAATGGTGGTTAGGAGAACATCCACTTCTTTCATTCTTTACCTCTCTTTCACTCGCTTTCTCTCCACCTGAATCCCAGCCATGCTTTGAAAACCAGCCTGAATCCTTTGTTAATGCCCTAGTTTCCTGCCCTCCCTCTGTGCCATAGACATTCCAGGCACCATATACTTTCTGCCTCAAATCCCCACTCTATCTTCCTCTCCTCTGGTCTAGTACATGCTTCTATCTGCCTCTTGACTGTCTGACTTTTCGTACTGGAACCTGCTTCTGTATCCATCTAGCCTCCCAGAAATCCTTTGCATCAAAATTCCTCACTTATATCAAGTTACTTTAGGTCTCTATTCAAGTAACTGCCTTTCCCCATTCCACTCGTGGCATATACTTCTGCTCTTATAACACAGGTTTTGGTTTTGTGTTTGTGCAAGCTAGTGATACAGAGTAAGCTAGTCTAGTTTTGTTTAAATAGTGGTGTTGTCATCTACCACTTAGATTTTGTCATCTTCAGATTCTTTCAAAAGTTGCTTGGCTGTTGTTTTTGGAGACTGAATAGAAAGCACCACTGGCTGCAACCCAAATCTCTGCAGGATCCCATTCAGACAAACTTCCTTTCAAGATGTTTATACTCCATTATCAATTACTACTTTAACATCTGAGCAATTATTCTTTAAAGCAAGTGTAATGCGAAGAGTACAGTATACTTCCATCATTTGGTTCTTAATTTTAATAATATTGGGCACAATTTAGTAAACTGATGTAAAGAACATCATTTGAGTGAAACTGTTGTTATTGTTTTCATGAGAAAAAGATGTTTAGAGAAATTTTGAGAAAGATAGGTCTCAGGCTTACTTAGTGCTAGAAACCATGAAAATTATTAGCAAATGAGTTACCGCTCTTGTGCTACTTGTTTATTAGAACTGTAATTTTCATATGAAATGAAGTGATACTTCTGTATAATAGCTCTAGTTTAATACTTTATAACTAGTAAATTTTCCATAGCTACAGAAGTTACATTAATTCAGTTATTTCAGGAATGATAAATTTCCTCTAAATCAATGTTGCTTAGCTGAAAATAGAAAACTACTTTTGCATAAGAAAGCTTAGGTTCTTCACCAAAAAGTACTGTTGCCCACAGATAATATATGACTGTGCAAAAGATAGTTAAGTCACTATTTTGTAACTATTTTTCAAGCTGAATTTGGTACTGGCCTTTGACTTGTGTATGTGCCAATTTATGGAAGTGGTAAAGGATAATTTAGAGAATGCAAATAAGCATTCAGTTACTAATCTGCTGAAAAGTTGGGTATACATTGTCATTCTCCAGTGCTTGCTTTTTAGATTACTTTTGAATCTTGCTTTTTCACTATCAACTAATTCCTTTCCATACCAGCCCATTAATTTTGTATTTTTGTCCTCTGCTGCAGTAAATTCCTCTGTACCAAAATACACTGTAAAGTAATTGTGTGTCATATATGCCTTCTAGGAGCATTTATTCCTGGAGTTCCTGTACAGCCAGTGGTTTTACGTTATCCAAACAAACTGGTAAGTGCAGCTTACTGCATTTAAACTGCAAATACGTGCATGCCTGATGTCATACTTAATATGCCTTGATACTTTTGTTTAATACTAAACTTATTTATAACAATATAAAACTATCAAACACTAATTTGAATGTATCACAAATGTTAATGAAAATTTTCTTCTTTTTTTTTTAATTACTGCAAAATGTCATAAAAGAAGCTATAAATATTTATGTAGATATCCATTGGAGTTGGCCTGAATCTGTATATGGAACTTTACTTTTTCCTGCTACTTTTGATTGCTGTAAAACATTTTGTTGTAAGTGCCATAATGAGTCATTTAACCTCCTGAGGTCTACTTCCACTAAGCATTAATGGGGAGAGATAATTACTATTTGATTTTTACATTAGCTTGGGGGCTGCAGAAGAGTTAAAGCAAAGATAGAATGAAGAGAGGAAGGCAGAGTATGATATGATAGGTGAAGGTGAGGTTTATTTTGATTAGGATGCAGTTAAGAGTAAGGTAGCAAGTAAGAACAGCAGAGTAGGGTGAGAACATTGCTTTTCATACACTAAGACAGTATTTCTAGCAAACTTTAATTTTCTCTGGCTTCCTCTTTGTTGTCTTGTTTGACCACTACATAGTGTAATTTTAGGTTTAGAAAGGAATTTCTTAAGATCTTTGCTTAGTCAGTGAATTCCAGATATGCATTGCGTGTAGTCACCCCACTCACTGCTTTTAGCTTGAACTGCCTTCTCTGATCTATCTTCAGAGCTCTGAGCTCCACAGTACAGATGAGAACAGGCTTGGACTTGAGTGCACCTGACTGTTTGGGGAAGCTTTTCAAGATCAGAGTCTAGGGTGAATGTAGGAGGTGTGTTCACTCTTATTTCCTTGTACTCTATTGAAGAACTCAGTACTGTTCTGCAGTGGACTGAAACATATGGCAAAAGTGATGATGGAATTTCAGTTCTTTTCTAGCAAATAAATCTAGTTTTGGTTGTGATGAAGAGTTCTTTTTCTAGTCATGGTTGCCCCCTGAATAGGTTTCTTCGGGCTTGTGATTGTTTGCATTAGGTGATGCCTCTGGTGCTGTATCAGAGTTTTGCTAGGAGTAGTATGTTAATATGTTGCTCCTTTGATGCACGAGCTTAAAGAAATTATAAGGCTTAAAATGTGGTGTAGACCTGAAATTCAAAATTAGCATCTTTTTATCTAGTTTGGTACTATTTTGCCTCTTGGATTCCTGACAGCTACTACCTATATTCTTATGAAAATAAATGCCCTAATGTCTCCACCCATAGGTTTTACAGCAATCCTTTTTACAATTTGTTTTTGTGTTAATTTTCTTTGTTTATATAGCTTTTCCTTTTTATTTTTTTTTTTTTTTGTCAGAGCACTGGTAATTATGAAAGGCTATATACCTGTTTAAATATGACAGAGACATTTAAGATGTATGTTTTATGTCCAAATGTCTTCCACGGGTAGCCGTGCTATTTGAGGAGAGTTTTGGCAGCATCTCTTGTGCAGCTTTGGTGTATCAAGGTTGACTAAGCATGTAAAAAAGCAGCCAATCTGCTGTTTGAAGCTTGGCATGATTCTCAGTATGTTCTTGTGTCTAATTTATAAGGAAGATGTGCTTCCACACAATTCAAAGGATTCATTGTCTATATATAAAAGTTTAAAAGTATACTCGGAATGCTATGTATAAGCTGGTAGTTTTGATAGATACAAAAGGTACCTAAACTAGGCATGGAAAAATACCGCTTCCCATCTTCTTGCTGTTTTTATCATAAACACCTTGGAATATACTGTCAGGAGTCTCCTACAAAATCGGTCTGCCTCTGGCAGATGAGAATCCCGTTCTTCACTGCAGAGAATTTATAGCTGTCATCCCTCCTGCATCCTGATGTGCTCAATGAGAAAAAGCATGCATGTCTGCTGTGATAATTTGCATTGGGATTTCTCACGGGACTGTTGATATGTGGCTTACTGGAGTTTGTCTTGCCAGCTAACCAGCACAACAGCTGGCTTCTGAGAGTACCTGTTCACTGATCCGTAGCCTAGGCAATGTACCTTGACAGAGCTCAGTCTTTTGTCTCTGAGCTGTTGCAGTTCAGAGAGCAGGCTGCACGTGCGTAGTGCTGTCGTGTTACTCTCCGTGGCAGATCTAGTGACTGATTGCAGTGTAGATAGCTGCTAATTTCTCTAATGGTCAGGAGTTGTAAATGAAAGTTTCTCATAGAAAAAAGAAACCCTATAACATCTTTACTTACAGTATTATCAGACACATGAAAATTGCCAGAAACAACAGTAAAACTGTAGACATTGAAGTTCTAAAAGATCCATACAAAGACAGGTCTACTTTCATGCATGTATGTTGACTTCTGGAGAGAGAATCATTCTTTATCACACTTTTTAAAATAGAAAACTTTTTTGTTGAAAGTCAAGATTTAAATTTTTGTTAGTCCTTCGTGATACCTTACTCCAAGCTGTTGATCTGTCACATTAATCCCATTTTTCACCTTCCGTGGATATGTTGCTTCTTTCACTTCTGACAACCTTTTGTTCTAAATGGTAACTGCAAGATGACTTTGACATGCTTGACATAACATGTGTTCACCTAAGCTCTCTAAAATGCTTTTGTATGGTAGCATAGAACTGAACTGGATCATATTCAGTAGGCTGATAGAAATAGCTTTATGATCTGGTTTAGAACAATAGATCTTAAGATCTTAATAGCTTTATGATAAGGTTTAGAATCCTGAATTTACTGATTCCTCTTCTCTTTCCAGCAATGACTTTTACATTTGGTGGTTAGGTTTGTTTGGTTTTTTTTCCCTAGCTGATCAGAGCAGTAGTTCAGAACACATTTTTACATTTTGGGATTCTGTGCTTAAATCTCATCTCCAAGTATTGCAGTTTTTTCCTATGCTGTTTCTTATCTTACAGTTAAAAATGGGATGGCCTTTTAGTGCCATAATCCTTTTCACTTGTTACTCGTGCCATTCCAGGTCTCCTCTCCCCTTTTGTTACTTGCATCTTGCTTACTTCTTTCACTGTTATTTGTCCTCTCTTAATATTTTACACACTGTTTGTCTCAGCCATCTATAAAAGTGCTGCTGCTCTTGCCTGAGAATGAGCCGGTTTAGATGTCTTAGAATGTACCTTTTGATTCTTGGGTCAGGCAGGTAGATGTATGCTGCTTGTGGGTAAAGGCAACTGAAAAAATACTGGTTTGAGGTAAGACGTAAGGTCTGTCTTGTCCTACTGCTTTGTCAGTTGAGCAAACTTCCTTTCGGTCATCTCCACAGGTCCAAACACTGCAGAAGTGTTAGAGAGTGTTCATCTCTATTGCTGGGCGGGTGGAAGTGAAAGTGCAGGTGAGCAGGGTGGATTAGGCAAATGCACATGATTTGTACATATCGAGGAACATCAGTTTACAGTAAAAGACTTTCTTTTCCAATGCTAGTGGTATTTGAATAATCCCTGAATCTTTAAATGTTATTCACAAGTACAGATTGTCAGTGTTTAAGAGCTGGATTACTGGATATTTTCTAGCTACGTAAGGTAGGCTGATTCCTGTTGGGGGTAAGAACTTCTGCAAAGAGGTCACTGAAGTTTCTTCTGTGAAAACCTTTTGGTCATACATCATCAGTTATACGATTTATAATGTAACAAAAGTTATAAGTACAATAATTAATTGCAACTGTCATGCTTCTTTTCTTAGGATACAATCACATGGACATGGCAAGGGCCAGGCGCGTAAGTGGCTTATGTTTTATTGCTTATAGAATTTTGTTTTTCCCCTTTATTAGTTTTTTTTAATGTCTTATAGGTGTATATAATAAAAATAGTAATTTCTGGTTATTAGATTATTCTTTGGCACTAATTTGTGTCATTTATATATTATTTCCTAATTATCATAATATTCAGATAGAGCAATCCAGGTATAAACAGTGTAACTGCTATGATTTTGGTGTTTTGCAGAATGGATTTTAGGGGTTTATTTCAAATTTTTAAATTTTTTTTCCCTAAGCTTCTGAAGTAAAACTTGCTCCTACGTTGTGTATTTTAGTGCTTGCAAATCCATTTGGTGTTTTTTGGATAAAACCTGTATGGCTATTGTTTGTTATTCATCTAGTCTTGTGCAAACAGTCAACACACTCAAAATTTGGAATTACTTTTTCCATGATCTTGCCTGAATGTAACTTTGATTTTCTTTTTTATTTTCTTAAACAAAATGTTATTCCAGATGTTCCTTAGCAAATTCATATAACACAGAATGCTAAATGAAGAAGTTCTTGCTTAATTAAAAAAAAGGCATTATTTTCATGTTGAGGTTGGAGTAGAAGTTCTAAAATGTTTAGTTTAAGAAGAAAAGGAGATTTTATTTGAACCCTAAATAAAGGGGAGGTGGATTCCATGGTTAACAGCTTGCCATTTGCCTCCTCCTTGAACTACTGTTTTGAACATCCCCCTCTGAGATCAATTGGAAATAATTTGGATTAGACAAGATTCAGGTAATTTAGAGTTCTGCCAAATAATTTTGTACCTTCAAATATACTGGGAACCAAGTCTAAGTAAGGCTACCTATAGATTGGGACACTTGAGGAAGTCATGATCGCTTTTAAAGGTTCGGCTTTCAGTTCACCTGTCATGTTGGACATAGATGAATCCACGGTAGTGTCTGAAGTGAATAGGTACTGCAGCATTTACTGCATGCAAGGATTTCTGTTTTTTTCCTTTTGAGTTCCTACCTCTTCCCTTGCCTTTGCACTGTAGTTCATCTAGCAAATTAGCTCAGCTGGGTGGTGAAAGGTGAGTAGCTTACTTGCAGCTTAGCATCCTCTGTGAGGAAAGAACACATGGAAAGAGGAAGAAAAGGGAAGGAACTCGTAGGTGTGTTGGCTCAGATCTCTTTAATGTGTACAAAACCCTATTCAGAAGCTCTGGCCTCTGCTAATTGTTAAAGCTGAATTAAAATCTGAGGGAGTGTGTGATGATAGGCAAATTCACTGGGTCAGTTTAAATTACCGCTTTACTTAATTAGGATTAGTTCTCATGAGTGACCTAAAATGTATTTCTGATGTCTTAGCAGAAAATACTGTTAAAACTGATACAGTCTTCACTTTCTCAGCATGTGTTACCCCAAACAATACAGAAATATTGATATATCCACGAGTCTGTTTGTTCAGATTGTGGTAGCCTATAAAATGCATTGAAAACTTGTCACATGGAAACTGTACACTTCTCTTAAGTGGAAGAATGTCTTTACTAGCTTGACAGTATTCAGAGCAGATCAACTGACTACCTCAAAACAAAGGCTGACTATAGCATGCATTAAATTGTCTCTACATTGAACTTGAGTTATATGCAGGTTCTATCAGATTTTTAAATTGATATTTATGATTTAAGGTTTAATCTTTGAATATTACAAAGATTTGGCAGAGAGAAAACTTCAGTTACAATGTATTTGGGGTTTTTTGATTCTCTTGGGCAAGGCCCTAGAAACCAGACTTTCATGTTTCCTGTCAGTACTGTAAACTTCAGATGAAGTTTCAGTGTTGTTCTTGCTTGTTTTCTTTGCTTAAGTGTGTGGGAAGTTCACTAGGAAAGAAGGGGAAAAAACAAACAAACCCAAACCTGTGTTGTGGCCCTAAACAAGTGCTTAGCAAAATGAGTAGGGTGTTCTAGGAACTCTGCTTTATATGCCTAAGAAGATTTTACCAACCCTCCCCTCACAGTTGATAACCTCTAAGTTGATAGCACAGTTGATAGCTGATAAAATGTAGCTACTGACTCTGTTCCCTAATTTAGGTTTACTAAATCCTGCCCTGGATTTCAATCTTCTACTTTCTGAGGTCAGGTTTATTCCAGTATCTTGTGTCTTAGGCTACTTAAACACATGTACTGCATTTCATTAACAGACTTCTGAATTACAGTGAACTTTGATTCCACACCAAAGGTAGTGATAGGACCTTAGTGGTTATAATTAATCTTGATAACTCTGTGCTCAATATAGAGTTTTCCTGAAACAGATTTACTCTTTTTTTTCAGACACTATGTATACACCATATTTTACTATATGTTTTAGTGCATGTATACCATATTTACTGATTGTCTTACTGCATTTGGGTATCTTTTCAGATGCAACTTCAGTGTAAATTGCTTTTGTTCCACCTAATGGAATGTAATGTCTAAATGTACTCTTAAAGAACTTCTTAATTTTTTATCTGAATATTATCCTAGCTGTACGTAGGAATGTTTCTTGAAGACTTTGGAGCATAATGTACTACTGTTTCACTACATGTAAATTTTTTCCTCTATACTTTTCCTTTTTTTCCCCCCCTTCTAGGTTAGAAATTCTGTGGCTTACTTTGTGTCAGTTTCACAATTCTGTGGAAATTGAGGTCAGTAAAAACCAGTGTATTTTATGCAGTATCAGAACCCATAGTATTGTATCAGCTAAGGTCTATCATCTCGAGAAAAATCATTGTAGGTGGTTTCTTACAGGTTACATAAGTTATTTAATATGTCTGGCTGATTTTTTTTATCAGGTTTCTCTGTTCAGAATGTGAAATTGGAAAACATAAAATCTAAGCATATTCTTAATTTTGTTGTGAGGGAAACATTTGATCCTAAAGGTGATGATTACTGTAGTGATAATGCAAAAACAACTAAAGCTGATCCTTTTCAATTGCTGTCCTTATGCTTTTTGCAGAGTGTAATTATGTTTTTGTGGAGAAGAACAGTTGTGTAGGATATTTGATAGATGTTCTGCAATTCTTTTGCTTACATATTTTTTATTAATATTGAAGCAGCTATTTATCTCTGAATGATGGAACTGATGGCAGGGTAAATTAGTAGGAAGAACTGTTACATATTTACGTGCACATATATGTTATGTTACAAGTGTAATATGGTCTTCACAATATTTATCGTTGCTAGTCTCTGTTTACTTATCACTATAAATTTTTCTCAAAAATAATGAAAGCACAAGATACCAGCTACCAAACAGTTGTGTCTTGTGACAGAAATTTGTGGTTTGTGTTTCCACTTGAGTTGTATGTTTTCAGCCATTCATAGTGTATATTTAAAGCATAAAATTAAAAAATCTTATATCCCAAATAGTGGCTTGCTTTTGGTAGAAGGGCCAGGGAGCAACTGTCTCATGTGGGGACAAGGCAAAACAGATGATTGGCAGGATTTTTATTCTGTCTCAGGCACATGATTTTTCTGCCTTAGGCAAGTAAAATGAGTTCTTTGCCTCAGAAGTGAACACTGCTGAGCTTTCCTGATTTTTGAGGCAGCAGCTGCTAGCAGATGTCAGGGTTCTGTGGCTAATACAGATCTTGCATAAGGACAAGTTATGATCTTCAGTCATCTTTAAAAAAAAAACAAACAACCAAACAAGAAAAGAACAAAGCAGCCAGTGACTCTCTGAAATACTCCATACTAAAGTGGGAGCAGAACTGTTTGCAACCCTGCTGACAAGTATGAGGCAGAATACTGGAGAGCTACTTGCTGAATCTGTTTTTGTAAGGAAGTGCAGCAGATCTAGGAATGGAAAGGAAAAATGAGTTTAACTGTGTTCAAACCAGTGTTTTTCCTTGGTCTCCAAAATTGTTGCCTTTTATTCCTGCTTTGTTCCATCAGCACAGGGAAATCCTGGGAAATACCAACCAGCCTTGATAACAGAATCATTGCTGAATATCAAAAAACTCAGGGATATATACAGCAAAACACAGCTTCAGTATGTCTTTGATTAAATGACAGCTTAATAAGGTCTAACAGCCAGGAAGTTTGTTAGTCTGGGCTTCTCTGCATATACCTTCTGACATAACCATACATGCCATCCAACATGTATATGGAGAAGCAGGCATCTATGTGGATTTTATAATATTGACACATCCATCCTGCACTTGGAACTTGCATGCAAGCAATCTTGTGGAGAAGGAAGGATATGGGATAATCCATACATGTAGTTTGTTTTGGCTCATGGCAGTTTGTTTAGCTCGCCTGTCAGCTTCAGTGTTCATACATCCATTGTAGTCTGCAGCAGCTGAGAGTTCTTCTCTTAGTTTTGTTAGTGGTGCTGAAATGATTGTGCTATATCTGTACAGATAAGCACAGACATGTACAACACCTCTTAAATCACTTCACATTCAAACTTGTCCTGTGTTTGGATGAATGATTTGATAGCAGTTTGCAGCTCAAAGAAACAGAGTAGGGCTTGAAGTTGAAGGAAGAGTCTTTCCATCTCTGTTAACTTCACAGTCTTTGTTCATTTTTCTGTTACATCCGTTCAGAATGGTTGGTGTACCTGCTTGTAAACCTAGAAGGCAGGAGTCCTGTGATTTCAGCTGCATGGTGCATATAAAGAAAACTGTAGCAAAAGCCCAAAATAAATTAGACATTTTTCCATCACTGAATACTTCTAAGAAACAGATACACATCTAATGGCAACATTTTTGGGTACTGCTGATCATACTATTACATGATTCTGAAAACACAGTATAGCTATTGAGAAGTATTTGCTTAAAGAATATACTTTATTCCCTAGTTGTTAGTTTCTTTTTTTTCAAAGACCAGTGTGAAGTTTCTGGATCATAGCTCTCATTTTGTACCACCCATAAGTAATGATAATAATATAAAAAAAAATATAATAACAGGTGTAATAGGTAGTAATGATAGATGTAATAAATAGTAATGAGAGATATAATAGTAATGATAATAATATGAAATAGAACTGGTAGAACTTTAGATTCTACTTCAGAAGCTCTCCACAGGATTATGAACATTTTGTTCACTTAGGGCATAAATTATCTTACTGTGTTGCACTACTAAGGGATTAGTCTAGTACTGAGCAGGGGTGGGAGTTCAGAGTGATCCCTTCTTGTTCCTGCTGAGAAGTTAGATACTTGGCAGAAATGGGTTATTTTGAGGGCTTTTAGGTGAGACTGGGGCTTACATCACATTTCAATGAACACTTAAAAACCAAACCAGGAAAGCCTTTTAATATAGGCCATCTTATTCTGAAAGCTGCCTTTTCTGTTGCAGGTCTCCAGCAGTTCTGATTTAATTTTCCCCTTCCAACCTCAACTGTTCTGTGATTCTGTGGCCATCTGCATTTATTTAGACTTTTTCTTTCAGTTGAGTGTTAACGATAACTAGTATCCAGTTTGAAGGAGAAATTTTTCAAAATCTCCAACAACAGAAGATAAAAACACTTCTCATGTACATTAAGCAGTTACATATGATTTCAGAATATACAGTGGGAATATGAAATACCTGATGTCCTGAGAATTTTAATTCTTAATATTTAAGCTGTAGGACAACGTTCATGTAGCAGGTGCTTTTCTTAGTTATCTGAAAAGACCTGAACAACACAGGATTTAAGAGAGAACTTTGTGCAAGAAAATGCTAATACTTCAAAATTACTTAAAAATTCTTGATCTTGCTTATGAAAGGAAGATAAAACTCTGCTTGTGTTCCGTGAGGTAAGAAATGAGCAGAGTCACTGTTGCAATGCTAGAAGTATGATGCATCCTTAAACATTTAAGAGTTCAATTCTTAATTTTTTTGGTAGTCCTTTTATTAATATAATTTTATAAGTAGCAACAAACTGTATACATTTTTTATCATAGTGCTATAATAGAGATTTTTTTTAAATGTTAAATATTCTTGGTATAATTCAGTTCTCTGTATGCAGTTTCTACCCGTGTATATTCCTTCAGAAGAAGAAAGAAAAAATCCAGTGTTATATGCCAATAACGTCAGACACGTAATGGCAGAGTAAGTATGTTGTAATACGAAATAAAAACAGATGTGCAATTTTAATTCTGGGATCAAGAAAATGTCGTGAAACCAAGTCAGTGTAGTTGCCTGCTTTCAGAGAAGCTTGTAGTCTGCAGTAGTGTATACAAAACTTTTTATGTAGGTCATCTTCCTGTCTGAGGAGGTCAAGGAGTGACAAATATAGGAGGAACTGTAGAAGTTACTGGTTTGGGGTTGTTTTTTGTTGTTTGTGGTTTTTGTTTTTTTTTTTTATAACATGTCTTCATATAACAAGCCAGTTTTGCTTGCTGCTGTGGGCATTTAGTCTTCTGGGAAAAAAGGTATAGTTGAATTATATGAAAGTTAATGTAAGAAACCTGTACTATTGAGGCTGCATTTTAAGCTATGACTTTTTTAATGAGGTTTTCTGTATTCATTGTTAGCCTGTGGTTATTTTAAGTCATAGAGCACGGGAAACCTGCTTCTGTTGGAAACAGACCATTGGTACAATGCAAATTAATTGAAGTGGAATTTTAATGTGGTGACACTACACTTGTCTATAGCGTATAACAAAGCCAGCATTGAATATGCAGACCTTCATTCTCTTCTGTTGTATTTTTGATTAACCTCTTTTGTTCATTCATTTTTTGACCTTTCAGTAAATCTAATTAGTCAGTAGATGCTCTTTTCAGTATTTACAGAGAACCCTCATGTCTGTGATCATTAATAACTTCTGAAGGATTTGTGATCATTAATAACTTCTGAAGAATTTATGAATCTTCCTAATCCTAATTTTGAAATAACTTGTGAAATCTTAATTTCCTTTGTTCAACTTCTCTTCCGTTTCCAAGTTCAGTTTCAAACAAAGGCCAGTTTGTAGATAGAAACTCCTAGTAATTCCTCTGTGGTTTATAATCAGAACCCAGCTCTGAGTTGCCTTGAGGATGTTGGGCCTATAACATAACAACAGATAAATACTTGATCTGTTGTACAAAAAGACTTTTCTCAGGAGAGAAAACAAAAGGCTCTACGTAAATCAACCTGTCTTGGAGTTGCAGCGGCTTCAAAGACTTTTGTAATGCATTTAAGACGGTCAGATGGCACTACGTTCAGACTTCAGGTAGAAGGCCATGCTGTTATTAACCCTTCATTCTGAACTCTGTCCCAGTCAGGCAACAGGGATTGTGTGATACAAGGAGAAACTTTGAAAGCGTACAGGAGTGTACATCAACTGCATGTTGAAAGGCTTCCTTTCTACATTTGTGTAGGATTTTCCTCATCTTTTCGTTTTTCCTCCTACCTCTGAAGAGGCATTTGAGGCAGCAGGAGTGGGATGCAGTTCTCAAACGAAGACTATGTAGAATAAAGGATAGCAAATATGGCTTGCTTTGAGATGAAGAAGGGGCTGTAAACGCTGTGCTGATGTGAAAGGAAAATAAAAGTTTGGATATCAAAAGTTCTGAACATAAATGCAGATGGGAATAAAACTGAAGGCTGATGTCTGGGCACTGTCTATTACTGTAGACCAGTTGAATTTTGCCTATGTCGATGTTATTCTATTTACCTCTGACCACATCCTGATGCTTACTTACAGTGGCAGTTCTCCAGACTCTCCTAGTTCATTCCTGTGGCTTTTGGTACAGGAGATTGCAGCGCACATGCTGTCAGTCTGTTCTGGAGCTATAGCAGTTACAACTCTGGTATCTCAGATGCTATTTGGTGCTAGCACTGCATTTTGCACTGCTGAATAAAAGGATGGTATTACTGCTTCATCTAGATTTGTCTCCTTTACTTTTTGAATCAGTGGCAATGTACCATTTTGATGTCAAGAGGTCACTTCAAGATCTGTTCAGATGTCTGCTTTCCCCTACCTCCCCATCATTTTTCTGGAAGAGTCATCTAATCCTACAGAATATTTTAAAATCAGCAGAGGCAGCAGTCCCAAATAATAATGGTTTTGTGAGTCTAGAATCAGTGTTGTGACAAAAACCTTATGTATTACCCAATTTCAAGGGGAGCTGATATAACTTGCTGAATGCAACAGTAGGTATAATTTTCAGCCCTGAAATTTGTTTGCCTTCATCATAAAATTGTCTCCTGAACAGCTTCTGTTAAGTGTTAAACAAAGCGCCTGACAGGATGTCTGATTCTTCTGCTGCTACTGCTTGTTGGCTTTATGGAAAAATTTTGGGTTAGCCTTGTTTAGCTTCTCTGTGGGGCAGACACAGATGTGAGTGATGGGAGTCTGTAGATAATTTATATGTAAGTGAACAGAAACTATTTAACACGGGAAATGTCATTCGCAGAGGTTTGCTTCCTTAGGACATTAGTTTCTTGCAGGACGGATGAATTTACTTGCTCAAAAAGTGAAATCCAAAGTGAGCCTGATCTTTTGGCTCTCTTAGAATCATAGAATCATTAGGGTTGGAAAGGACCTCTACGATCATTAGCTCCAACCTTCATCCTAACATCTATCTATCCATAGATAGATAGATGAGGTTAGACCATAGCCTCAAATGCTACGTCCACTCGCTTTTTAAACACCTCCAGGGATGATGACTCCACTACCTCCCTGGGCAGCCTGTTCCAGTGCCCAACCACTCTCTCAGTGAATAATTTCTTCCCACTATCTAATCTAAACCTCCCCTGATGCAACTTGAGGCCATTTCCTCTTGTCCTATCATTAGCAGTTTGGGAGAAGAGACTGACACCAGCCTTGCTACAACCTCCTTTTAGGTAGTTGTAGAGGGCAATAAGGTCTCCTCCTCTCTAGACTAAACAACCCCAGTTCCCTTGGCTTCTCTTTGTAAGACACATTTTCGAGACCCCCTCACCAGCCTTGTTGCCCTTTCCTGGACCCGCTCCAGCACCTCAATGTCCTCCTTGTACCATGGTGAGCAAAACTGGACACAGTACTCAAGGTGCGGTCTCACGAGTGCCGAGTACAGGGGCACGATCACCTCCCTACTCCTGCTGGTCACACCATTTTTGATACAGGCCAGGATGCCATTGGCTGCCTTGGCCACCTGGGCACACTGGTGGCTCAAGTTCAGTAAGCTGTCAGCCAACATCCCCAGGTTCTTTTCTGCCAAGCCACTTTCCAGCCACTCTTGTTTCAGGCCAGGAGCTTCAAGCATAACTCTTCTCCTGTGCTTCAGGTTCCCTCAGGCAGCCATACCAATAACAAAGGAAATGCCATTTTTAACTGCTCTTCAATGTGTTACTTTCCATCCAGCATGAGAAGGGTTGTATGCTTTTGGAGATGCATTCCAGTGTTAAGCAACTATTTGTATCATTCATCTTTTCTGCTGCCACATAGCATCCAGTTGAGTACGAACACACTGGTTTGTTTCTCCTTGACCATTGTGCTGGTTTTGGCAGGGCTAGAGTTAATTTTCTTCACAGTAGCTAGTATGTGCCTATGGAAGTGGTGAATGAATTCTTTGCTTGTTTTGCTTGCATTCACAGCTTTTCCTTTACCTATTAAACTGTCTTTATCTCAACCCCCAAGTTTTTTTGCTTTTACTCTCCCAGTTCTCTCTCTTATCCGAAAATGGGAAATTGAGTGGCTGGGTGGTGCTCAGTTGCTGGCTGAGGTTAAATCACAACAGGCATGTCAGGGATGATCAACTTATTGATATAAATGTTCTGACCAGAAGTTACTCAGTCTTGATCACTCTTCTATAAGCACCCTTTCCTGCTGCTTGTTGGGACCTCATTTCACAGACTTTTTTTTTTTCTAAATAAAACCTAGCTTTAAAAAAAAAAAAAATTCAAATGTAATATGAGCTGATCTCTTGATGGATGGTGTTTCAGTATTTGATCAACAGTGATCTGTCACCAAATTCCCCATGAATCCAGGTGTTAACATTTCCTTTTTTTTTTTTTTCAAGGATGTGGAAAATTAATTAAAGACTCACAACTTCCACAGACCTTTCCATTGTGCCTGTGACTATGTGCTTCCTAAAGTGCTGACTTGTCCTGACAGTGATGTCTTTTGTAGCAGTCCTCACCAGGAGGATGAGCAAGATCCAGGCCTTAGTGGCAGGTCCACAGCATCTGTAAACATCCAAAGTTTCTTTCCAAAAGGGTTTCTTAATATCACCTATACAGGTACCAGTGTTTTCATGTCTGTGATCTTCAACCTTTTTTCTTGTCAATAGATACTTGTTTGATAGCACTAGGTCAAAACTAGAATTGTGTGTAGTCTTGTTACAGCCACTCAGCTCACTGTTTCTTCTGGTTTTGATGATTATCTCATGTAATCAGAACTGGAATTGCTCATGCAGGATAGCCACTGCTGCTGAGTAATGACTCCATCATTGTCTTCCTTTGGATCATTTTCTTACTCTCTACAAAAGGTACATGCAGATTAAATTAATCTGCTGTTTAAAGTATGGCCTCTCTATTTATTCCCAATTAATAGGCTTTGCATTTGATTTTCTCATAGAGCCTGTTTTGTTCAAGCGAGTCTGTCTTGTTTGGACTTTCTGGCCTTTTTCTGACTGACACTCTGTTTAGTTGATGTCCATCTCATCCACAACATTCTGTCAGGAATTGTGCTTAGATAACTTTCAAATGCTGAAAATGTTGAGTGCTTTTAAATATGGCAACAGTCTATGTGGTTTTTCTCTTTTTATTTAAAGATCTAGTGGTATCTTGAGTTCAGGTTGACTTCATGTGTTCTTTCATTGCTCTAAAATAACTCTGAAACCATCATTCTAGTAAGTCATGCAGTGTGATACATATTATATTGACTAACTTTTCAAGTATTATATTTGTGAAATCATTGTTTCGGTCTTCACCTGCATGAGGTGTTATCACTTCTGACACTGATGATAATGTGAATTATTTTGATCTGTTAATTTATTAATTTCAGCATTTCTATTTCTTCTCTGCATTTTCTAGTTGAATGCCAAACTTTCTGACCTGTGTTTTTACATATTTTTATATATTTTCAAAGTATTAACTCGTAATTTATTGAAATTATGGTAGTGCTGAAAAATTGTCAGTGTGTAAACTTGAGGCTTCAATTCCAGCTTTTCTTGAATTAGTAGGAACAAACCATCTGACCTTGCTGTCACAAGTATTCATTGCTACAAATTTCTCAGTAATAAAGGAAACAGGTCTAGGCATTGTTAAAGCATTGGAAAGTACTTCATTGCATTTGTAAGATGTCATCTTAATTGTTTCCTAGTGTAAAGTATTTATCAGATATAACTGCTTCTTTTGCCTATTGGCAATTTTACTACCCTCAGCTAGTGATAAGCTATGTCACCTCTTTTTTTGTTACGCTTTAAAAACAGTCTTGTGGCTCTTAGCTGCAATGTTTGCAACTTTTTCTGTCTTTACCTTTCCATATGGTTTATCGATCATAGTTCCTAAGTTACCGATACTCATTGAAAGTTTGTTTTGTGGTTGGTTGTTTTGTTTGCTTTTAAACCCTAAAAAAATACCAGTTGTCTCTTCATTGTGGGGTTGTAGCCTTTTGCCTGTTAATTAGATTCTTGAACACCTGATTTTCATTAGCACTTTTATTCTGGTAGTTGTAAAGTAATCCAAGTACTGTTTAGGGTATAGAAACACTGTTCTAAAGGAGAAAAGTAGGTAACGCTTCTATTCACACTTTGCAAAACACAGTTTGTTTAGCTCGTTACCTTAGTATTTATTAGGGCTCAAATATCTGTCAGTAGTAGCTCAGCTTTTAGTTAGTTGCATGTGCTTTGCCCTGTTGATTTTGTACACAGATAAGCCAGGGGTGGTGCAGATGGCTAATTGAAAAATCTGCACTGCGGGCTTTTTGTGCAAGCCTAAAGTAACCTCACCCATAATCGTGGATGTAAGCTGCTTATATGTTAACGAGTGATCAACAGGTCTGTGTATAATTATCTAATCACAATTGGTTCTGCTTTAGTTAGTTTCTCTGACAAAGGCTGTCTTTAAAACAGGGAATAATATCCTTTGGATGGCAGAGTTTGGAAAAAAGTGCATGTTAAAATATTGCAACTTGGATATTTTTTATGCACATGGCAGATGTTTAGACTGAGGGCTAATGGAAACTGGACACCTTTAGCCCTTTGTTTTTCAAAAGAACCTCAGAACTGAAGTTCTATCAATATTCCCAATTTGAGCATTTATTTTTTCTCATCTTTCTGGGTTAGAACTCAGCATTATAACTACATACATGCACTTACCAGGGGATTTGAAATTTATTTTATGGTGGAGCCCAGAAAGGCGTATTTCCTGTAGAAATGCCAAGTGCCATAGACTGGATTGTGCTTTTCTAATAACTTTGTTTTTCTTCTCCACTGACAAAAACATTTTAAAATGTGGGTTTATATTTACAGTATATGCTCAAATTAATTAAAATGCAGAATGTTAAACATGGAATCTGAAAACAGCTGCATTTCTTACGCTTTCTCTGTCAAGTCCTTGCCAGGATTACTTTCCCCTTGTTGGATCATGTCACACTGTTAAAGCAGAAACTCTTTATCAGCTTGACATATGAGGATTATGTTTTTGCTTTTGAGCAATGAATCCCTATCTACAGCATGCCAGTGAAGGCAAAAGATATTGCTGATAGTCTTCTCTGTCCATTTCACCTTTTGTCATCTACATAGTCAAAATCGGATTTTATTTTTTTTTTTGTGAATGCTTTGACAGTATCAGAGTGTGATCTCTGCTACTGTATGTGATATGGTAATGCTACTTGTTGAAGAATAGCCTTGAGGATGAGGGTTTACAGTAGCTTATTGGTCTATCTCAGGTATTTGCTGGATTTTCAGTGGCCAATTAAATCTAACTTTGGGAAAATTTCTGTGCTCTGTGTCTGCTGTCTGAAGTTTTAGATGTGATTCTGCAAGAGGCACTGGTTGGATGCTCATTACTCATCTTTGAAATGCAGTGCTTTTTTCTGTTATTTTTATACCATCAAAGGCATGAGGATCAGTATAAGTGGAATTACTGAAGTGCTGGAGTTAACAAGGATCCATTTGTTTCGGTTTCAGGCCATATGTGAAAATGAAGATGAGAACTCCATTGTACACTGTATTTCTGTGATTGCTCTAAGTGTGGCACTGAGGCAAATCTAGTTACTGAACAGGGTTAACTCTGTGCAGGTTCTTGCTATGTTTTTTAATCAAGAAATAATTTTCTTTTAAAGTTAAGTGATATTGTGCAGCAGACTGGTTTGAAGTAGATTTTTTGAATGTTGACAACACAAATAGTACCTGCATCATTTTTCACCCCTTGAAGGTTTGTGATGTACAAGCCTACCAGACTAACAACTACAGGACCCATTTTCTTAACACAAGGGATAAATGCAGCTTTTAGCAGCTTCTTTTTCTGTCCGAAAATTAAACCATCATGAGATCCTGCATTCTTGGTGCGGACTCTGGATTCTTATGACTGTATCTTCATTTGCTTGGTGAATGTCACAAAGTAGTAGTAGTCCAAGGAGAGAAAAGGGGCTATATACCCTGGCCTTCCAAAACTGAGTAGGTGAAAGCCCTTCAGCTTGGGAAAGAAAGAAAGGAGAAAAAAAAATAAAAAGGAAATCATGGTGTTTTGGAAATTCATAGTGAGGAAAGTCTGTTACTTTCCATAGCAGGAGAGAGAAAAAACACTTAACAGTAGATCAGGTGGAAGTAAATCTTTAAAGAAAGGAAATTCTTTAAAACATGTACAAAGTTGTGACATTCACTACCAGATGCATAAAATTAATTCATCAGAGCTGTGATATACTGGAACAAGTTGGATCTGTCAGTGATTCTAGAACACAGCGGAACACATACACTCTGGTTCAGGAAGTTCCTATACAGGTGACTACTAGAAATTTTGTCAACCATGTTTTGTATATATATGTATACCAAATTTTATATCCTTCAACGGTTTTCAGCACTCTAAAGATGATAGCAAATATAAAGGGATTTTTTTTTTTTTGAGCATTCTATGGAATATTTTCTACATTAGTTCACAGTTCTGCTTATTAACAGCATAAAACATTTTGAAAGTGTTTTTGTTGAAGCATAGATTCAGGATGTCACAATATTGTCTGTACTATTTTCTCTCACTTTGCATAATATTACAGCAGTCACATTCTGGTTTATGTTCAGAATTTTGCATGTGTAAGCAGAAAATGAGAGACTATTTTCATATTATGACTGCACAAGTGTTAGACATAGGGACCTGTTTGGTGTGAGAAGTCAGGATACACCAAGTACAACAGTTGTGTGTAACAGATTGGGTTTGCAGGAAGAATGGGGATTTTTGTTTGGTTTTATTTTTTGGAAATGATTTGCTGACTTCAGAATTTCATGTAGTGTGTTATCATACAATGTAAATAGCCAACATTTGAGGCAAGGTAGGGACGGGAAAAAGTTTCAAGATATATCAAGCTAGACATGCACATCTGACCATATGAAATTGCTGAATGTTAAAAAAGCCAAGCTCAGGCTAACTGTCTGTGAAAGCAGAGATAGTATGAAGAAAAGAGGGAAAAAGTTGCTTCTAAATGAAGATACGGAAGAAGCTGTTATATTCCTAATATAAACAAAAAACCATGGTGTTGTACTTGCAATTTGCATGACATCTCAAATTGAAATGATTTTTTTTTCCTTCCTGCCCCACCCCCCACCTGGTAGTTGAAATGAAGTAGAGAAAGATTGTCCTGGAGATAAGTTGGAATACTTTGGTAACTGACTGCAGAAAATCCTGTGAGTTACAGTTGTACTTTGGCTTTGTAAGCAACTCTTGTATGCCAGTCTTTATTCTAAAAAATTCAAGTCTAAAAATTCAAGAAGCAAAAATAATGAACTTTATATGTTCTCCAGCTCAGTTTCCTCAACATTCTGAGCTGAAATCAAGGTCTTTTTCTGTTAAACTGCTAGCCCTAGATAGCTTGAGATTTATCTTCTGAACTCAAGAGCCCCTTGAACTCTAATCTGGCCTTGGTTGATCCTGTGACTGACTTTTACTGTGAGCAAAAGTTGTTTTCTTTACTTCTGATTCTGAAAGTCTGGATGTGTATTTATAAATGCATGGTTTTAGTTCACTCTTTCTTCCCAAGTCTAAAGACTGGAAAATTTGCAACACTGAATAAGAGAAAGATGTTTTTATCCTACTCAGTCCCATTAACATTTGTTGACACTGGACATAGAAGCAGGCATTAAATGTACTGGGAATTATCCTGTAGCACTGCAAGTGTGGCCCAAATACACTCCTTTTGTAAGATATGAACACAGCTATCAAAGGATGCAGGTCATATTTTCCCCTTAGGTTTGTCTGCGTCTGAGATCATTCCTTGCCTTCATTTGGAACTTGTTCTGTACCATAGGTTTGGTTTAGTTTCTTGGTTTATAGTTCCTTGGGGTTGGGGTTTTTTTGTGTGTGTGTTTTGGTTTTGTGGGGCTTTTTTTTGTTGCTGTTTTCCTCTTTTTAATTCCTCTTTGGCTGGGGTCCTTCAGCATGTCTGGGGACCATTATTTAGGAGAAGTTACTTCAATCTGCATTGGTTCTGGGACAGAAGACAGTCAGGCTTTTACCCTTCCCCCAGGTTTAGTGGCCTGATCCTTCTTACTCATCTTTCTTTTGATGTGCTTGAAAAGCTTTTAGCTTTCAGTTTTAACAAGTCATTGTTTCTTGCTTTGGCTTGCTACCTTATGACTATGTTACAACTTGTCTGTCTTCTGTTTTCCTTGAGAATATGTTTGGATTTTTTAAGTATTTTCAATCCGATTGCCATCTTTAGTCAGTTGCTGAGTCATACTGGATTTTTTTTTTTTGTCTTTTAGAATCTCTTTGGTGTCTTGTCAGTTCTCCTGATTCCCTAATATGGTGTGTCCTTTTGTATCACAAATGAACACTTTACCCTTTCAGTTTCTTAACTTATTTTTAACCAGCTTCTCTCTTTCTGTGTAACTGCTCTGTGCTTCAGCTGGTTGCCCGTAAGTTCCTGTATTTCTGTTTTGTGCTGTATCTACTGTTGCCTTAAGATTGAATGAAATTTGGTGTAATGAGCCTAGCTGGACAAGATCTTTGGTTATTACCATATTCTTCTTCTGTAAGCCACTCTGGATAGTACCACTTCTGGTATATCCTTGCTGCCCTAGATGTTCAGCTATTTCACTCACAGTTGGCAGGGAATCCTAGAATGGTTCAGGTTGGAAGGGATCTTAAAGATCATCCAGTTCCAACCTCCCTTCCCATGGGCAGGTACACTAGAGCAGACCACTTTGCTCACAGCACCAAGCAAGCTGGCCTTGAACACTTCCAGGGAGGGAGCATCCACAGCTTCTCTGGGCAGCCTGTTCCAGTGAACCACCCTGGTCACAGTAAAGAGTTCATCTAATCTAAATCTACCCTCTTTCAGTTTGAAGCCATTACCTCTCACCCTATCACTACACTGCCTGATAAAGAGTGCCTTACCATCTTTGTTGTAGGCCCCCTTTAAGTACTGGAAGGCCACTATAAGGTCTCCTCAGAGCTTTGTTGTTTCCAGGCTGAACAACCATAACCCTCAGCCTGTCCTCACAGGGGAGGTGCTCCAGACCCTGATCATCTTTATGGCCTTCCATTGGACCAAGTCAAGTACATCCATGTCATTCTTAGACTGGGGGCCCCAAAGCTGGATGCAGTACTCCAGGTGGAGTCTCATGAGAGTGGAGTAGAGGGGATGAATCACCTCTCTCAACCTGCTGGCAGCACTTCTGCTACAGCCCAGCAATTCACTTTCTGATCTATGAGTGCACGTTGCTGACTCAAGTCCAGCTGTTTATCCACCAACACCCTCAAGTCCTTCTTTGCAGGGCTGCTCTGCTCAGAAATTTGTAAGGATGATCTACTGCACACACAGTACAAGAGAAAAGAATAGGAAGTAATCTAAACTAGCAGAATAGACTCTCATTCTTTCATCTACCCCTTTTTCTTCTTCCAAGGGAAATTGATTTTATATTGTATAATACCAGTGATTTCACATTGTATAATACAATGCTCTATAGAATACCCTGTCATACGAGTATTAACAGGGCCTGCAATAGCTGATCTCTCAGTCAGGTGAAACTTGGAAAATGGATGTAAATCCCCACAGCCTGGGGAAGTTATCTGTGTTTTAGGCAACATTAATTACTATGTGAACCATATATCTATTGGATGAAATGCTGTATCACAAGAACCTCTTGTCCATTCCATTAAGGTGACTTACAGCTTTGCGTATGCTATTGGGCACTCTTCATATGGGGAGTAGAGTGATGAAACAGGAACAGATCAAGAAGGGAAGAATTTGGAGGAACTGGTTTTCATTGCTTAGGATCACCCATATGAGGCAGTCTAGCCTTCAACCGTCTGCTCAAATTAAAGATGCCTTTTCTGGGTGCCTGTATCTTTTTGGTTAATTGGATTTTTTCACTTGTTTCCTTCTGTTTGTTGGCTTTTTTCTTGCAAAGGGGAGGCTGTTCATCCAAAATCACTACATTGTATGTCCTTGATTTATTCATAAGTAGCTTATGAATAAAGCCTATTTTTTTAACATATTTGGTATTTTTGAGCTTCAGTATCTGTTAGTGAGGTGTTCTTCCTGAATATTTGACTTTCTCAGCCTTAGAGAAGAGAAATCTGATCAGGAGTTTTAATGTTAAGTTCATGTTTTATTAAAGTACTAGAATTTCTGAAGTTTGACAATTAATTGGTGGATAAAAGAGCCCTGGCTTATGTTATTTACTTTGGTATTCAAAGGCCTTGTAAAAATATTCTAGGGAAGAGGCTACATAACAGAAATTAAGTGGTTATTGCATGAGAAGTAACTGCCATTACATATCAAACTGTCCATAATAAAGCATAGAATTAAATGCAGAGTTTTCATCAAAGCCAAGACAACTTTGGCATGCCTTGGGGTTTTGTGTCAGTCTTGCCATTATTGTATATTAACTTCAGAGATGAAAAACATGGTCAGTAGAAAGGTAGAAAAGCCTATAGATGAAAAAAACGAAGTCAAGAAAATAATTTTAAGACTTCGTCAAACTACAGAAGGCTGCATAAAGAAGATAGCATTCCATACTAATACAAGTAAAATCAAGTATAATGGAAAACATGGCAGATGAGTAACTCATGGAGTGGTTCTTGCTGTCCTAAATTGTGTCTTATGTTTGTGCACTGAAATCTTAAAGGCCTCTTCCAAACCAATGTGTACTTCTTTCAAATTCATCATGAGAAATGCAGTGCAACTACCATATCAGGATTTCCTTGAAGTGTCTAGTGGTGCTGCTGTTACTACAGAGCATCAAGTCAGAAATAAAGCAAAAATGATAAATGATTTGGCATAGAAAAACTTGGGAGTACTTTTTCATTTACCTCTTACATCATCTGATAAGTTGTGTTCACTTGGAGTGTAACTGTACTTGCTCTTACTCTTGGTCCTAGCCATTCCTTATAGAGAAATGTTGCCTCTTGGATAATTTTAGTACTACCTGAAGGCAATGGTTGTTTTCATCAGGTGATTATTGATTTATTAATATGTTAGAGTAATAATATAATTGACATAATTATTAATAAGTGTGTGTTGTGGGTCTAGATAAATCATTTTGAAACCCTTTTTATTCAGTTTTATGAAAATATGAAAGAGTTTGAAAGTCTGTACACTGCCTCATTTTTCCCTTGTGGGCTTTTATATTTTCCTGTACTTGTAAAGTCAAAACAGATATTCTGCAGTGGGAAAAGTACAGTATTTCATTCTTTCAGTGTTAACTTTCTTTTATGGAATCTTTCTTACAGTTTTTCAGAATAGACAGCATAATTGTTTTTGCTATGAAAAAGTGATGGTTCTGCTCAGTTTTCTTAAATTATCTTGTTTACTCTGTTTCTTTGGTTTGTTCAAGGGCATTGGGAGTTCCAGTGACAGATTACACATTTGAAGACTGTCAGCTAGCTTTGGCTGAAGGACAACTTCGTCTGCCTTCAGACACCTGTCTCTTAGAATTTGCAAAGCTTGTGAGAAGCCTTGGGTGAGCATATGCAAAATTTATAAACAATATTGCATCTATGAATATATATGGAGAGTTGTCATATTGCAATTGGGGAAACACGAATATAAAATTAAACCAATCCTGTTCTCTAGTTCCAAACAGTACCCCTAGATCCTAATGAGTAGAGTAAGTTGTAAAATTTATATTTTCACAGTTTAACAAAGGAGCAGAGTGTGTCTGAAGCGTTGATTCATGAACAAAACTAGAAGACGCTTTCTGAAGAGTGCTGGGAATACTGTTCCTAATATTTGATACAGATCAGAGTTAGTTCCCCTTTCCTGTGACATTTATGAAGGGACAACAGTGCTGTCATAGCAGTCTTGTGGCTGGATTAACACTACAATAATGAGGTCAGAGAGGTCACCCTTTTCCAGGAAGTGCAAAGAAGTGGTTGATCTTTGAGTAGGTTACTGCTGGATGGACTTTGTATTGAAACTGCTTAGCTTAGTGTATGAAGTGTGACTCCTCTCTTCTATCTTCTTACAGCTTCAGTTCCCTCTGGCTTTACTTTCAGAAAAGCTTAAGCAAACAGTGAAAAAAGTTCACATAAATGACATAGTAGAACTTTTTGGTACCATCTTCCAGTTTTCTCCTGTTTCTTCTGTCATCCTTTTGAACAACTGAAAGCTAAATTTACAGCCTCATCCTGTTAACAGCTTTAATATACAAACACCCTTTTCCTTTTTTTTGTCTCCTCACCTGAAAGTAGAGAGCACAGCTTCGTGTTATCCATTGTGTACTTTTATTTCCTTTCACTCATTTTTTCCTTTGTCTTCCAGCTTGTGTACATAAATAAAAAAAGAAGAGAAAGATATATTGGAGAATAAGGAATGCAGGGCAGCATATGTTATGCATTCAGATAACATGCATATAAAGTCATGGTCAGGACCTCCATCTGAAAAGACTTCCAGTAGGATAGGAGAGCCTACTTTCCCTCATCTAGGGGGGAAACAGAGATTCTTGATTTATTCCAAAGGCTCTGAGTACTAAGGAAAAAAGGCAAACAAAACAAGCACAAAAAAACCCCAACACCCCCCCACACCCCCCCAAAAAAAACCAAAACAAAAACCACAACCTACCCACATCTCTTATTATGCAGTTTATAATCCTGGGATTCAGTTTAATCCTCTTGTTAAATTGTCTGACTCCTGTCTGCTCAATTTAAAGCTGTTCTTTCAAATTATGCTTTTCTGGGTTTTTGTTCTGGTCTCTAAAATGATTACATGTATTTGTGAGTGAGGTTCCCCACAACCCAGAAGTTCTCTGCCTGGTTTGAGCAATTGTATATTGGTGAAATGTTATCCTGTTTTGATTTGGCTATATCTGCCGGTAGTCAGGCTATTGTGATAGCATTTTTCTGGCACAATTGGATGAAGGTTGTAATATGACTTCATCTCTAATGCATGTTTGATCATGCATTTTGCTGTTTATTCAAAGGTTTTGAGGCCAAGAAGGCATTAAGATCATCCAGTCACATCCCTAAATAACTGTAACAGCAAAATTTATCTAATGGATTTTACATCCAGTTTTAATACTTGACTTTGTGTAATAATATACCTCCAAAGTAACATCAGTTTTAAATGCAAAATGTTTATAGTAAGGCTTGGTTTTGGTTTAGATTCTTTGAAATCAAGTCATGCTTTGGTTTCCGACACTGGAGAGTTATTTCTGTTCACCTTTTGCATCTACAGGAGTCATTAACATTGTCTATTATAAATTTGCTTAGTCTGTGCTCAGCTGGATGGGATCCAATCCAGAAGCCATGCAGCCACAGCAGCGAGTTCTCATGCTTCACCTAATGAAGAGCTTGGGCTCTGTTAACACAGCTGTACAGCTGCCAGGTCACAGCTGCCTCATACTGAACTCTGTGGTAAAACAACTGCTGTATCAAAGAGATCAACTGATCGTAGTCTCAGCTTCTCAAGTTCTGCATTCATTAGTTCTCAAGCAGTTACACTTTTGTTGAGCCTGATAATTTGTCTTGACCAATGAGCTGATTACTAAGCTGATTTATTTATAGCTAAGATGATGTATTCTACAATTATTAACACCACTGTTTCAAGTGATCCTCTGTGCGTATTTTGACTGGGTTTATTACTATGTTCTAGACACTGAAGTTTTGTTTGGATTTTGTGCCTTATTTAATAGGATTTCTTCTCCTTCAGGTCTGTTAATACAGGAAAATTAAGTCTCATCTCCATCTTCTTATGAGGTGTTTTAGGGTAGTGTCCTGAAAGGAGATCCTTAAGTTCTGATTTGAATTGATTGTTTTATTGTATTAAGCTTTTGTTCATTCTAATTCCTGCATTCTCTTTGCCCATAAACTATTAGGACCATCTAGCCTTAGTTGTTGCTCCCATTTCCTATGGAGCTGTGGCTTGGTCAGGCTATCAGTAACTCCACAGACAATTCTCAGTTTTCAGTCGGATTACTTTCTATTTTTCTGTTGTTGTTGTGATCATTCTCACTTTTATTTTCCAAAAATTAGAGATAATGTTGTCTGTCTTGAGAGAGGGGAAAAAAAAAAAAAAAGGCAAAAAGCCAAACTGTGTTCTACTTGCTATTGGATAAGGCCTATAAAGTCAGGTCTTCAAGTAACCTGAAATTTTGCTCAAGTAATTCTAGTGGTCCAGGCCTTTTGCATCTTCTAGGGACACACACACACACAAAAGTCAAACTGATAGCTCATCAAACCTCTAGACAGATTAAGGATCATCTGTTTGCTTATCATTGATTGTTTGCTGATTGTATCTGTTTGCTTGCTGTTTTAATTTTTTTTTTTTCTGATCTCTTTTTTTCTTGTTTTCGGTGTACCCTTCCATTTGTTAACATCCAATATTGTGCTCCTATGTTATTTACTTAATTGCTCTCTAGTGGTTTGTGGTGGGGTTTTTGTTGTTGTTTGGTTGGATTTGTTTTTTTTTCAAATCTTTCACTTTTAAATCCCTGGTTATGATTTGGAATATCTAGCAAGGGTTGATGTGTGTCACACATCCTTCTGGTCTAGTCACTGTTTTCTACTTCCTGATTTTTCTTATTTGAAGTCTTTATGGCAAATGTTCTTTAAAAATTAGGGTTTTTTTTCATCCATTGCTTTCTTTTTTTTTTTTTTTCCTGGAGGCTGGGCAGCACTGGTACTTGTACGAGAGGGCACATTTTCTGTTCTAGTAGGCTAGTTGGCTTCCACTTTGTGCATCGTAAGAAATGAATACAAAAAGTACAGCAAGAACATAACATGCTTTTCTGAGCCTGTATATTACTAATGTCTTGTACCCATGTGATGGGTACCAGTGATGTCTGTCCTGGCAAAATGTTCTGCAAACTTAGCAAGCCTTCAGGGTTTACCTCCTTACACATTGCCTGCCCCTGATGAAAATCAATGTTAGTAAACCTACTTGTGTTGGCATCACCGTGGCATGACTTCAGAGTGTTCAGAGATCATCTACAACAAGATAAAAATCCTCTGGAGCACGTTGTCCATCTGCATTCACAATAAAAGCAATACTGTCCATTACAGGAGGTGATCACAGATCAGGCATAACATGGCCAATACCAACCATGATACGCCTGCCTTGTGGATCAAGGCAGGGTGTACCAGAGTATTTGGAAGGTCAGTTTTGCAGCTGCTGAGTGTCCTTTCTCCAATACAACAAGAAGTTGCCCAGAAGTAGATGAGCAGACATAAAACAATATATTGTGCTTTTTCTGGCTTAGGGCATGTTTCTCTGGTCTTGCAGTTTACAGTAGCTAGCTACAAGATCCAGCTGTTCTTATACAACTTCCAGCTCTGTGAGACACTAGAATATTTTTGGCAGGTTCCCAGCATGCAAAAAAGGAGTTTGTTTTCAAATAGTCAAATGCACCTAAAACTAGCTCTGAGGAAGTAAGACATCTCACTTGCTAAAAATAGCAGTAGTTGTGCTGAAAAGATCCTGTGAAGTCTGCTGTGAAGGATTTAATGTTCAGAGCAGTTAATCTTGAAAAATATCTTTTCCATCTTCAGGGACTCAGGAAAGACTTTTTGTTCTCTTTCATGTGCACTGGCCTAAAAAATCAAACAAAACACCCCAATAGCAAATAATCTTATGTACTGTATAGCCTAGATCCTGCATGGAAGCCATTAGGTAAACAAGTATGATTCCATTAGTGAAATGACATTGGCTTTCTAGCTTTTATAGCCTCTCTTGGGATAAAAGTAACAATTTAAAGGAATTGAGATATTCAAAACGTTTCAAGTTGTTTTGGAACCTGTTACAGGATTTGGAGTACATGGCTTCAAAAGATTTCATCCTAAGTAACTCATGGTCCTCCACACATCAACTACTGCCTGATTCTGAAAGAGCTAGGTAAAGAGAAGCCAGCCCACCTTGGATTATCAGAAGTACAGTTCAGTCATACTCGAGCTGAAGCAGTGAGTTTACCTCACTGATCCACTGACTCTCTTTGAGATTGGCTCATGTCTCATGTTGTACTTACAAAACCCAAGCCACAAGATGTCTGTAAGAGTCATAAGCAATGCTACTTTCCGTCAGAGGTTTTGCCTTCACACTTTGTAGCTTTTGAGACTTAATTGATTGGTGAAGTCTCACCTACTCCAAATAAGTACTCCCTCAGTTCAAGAAGGTGAATTTTTGAGTCAATTCATTGCAAAACAGATCTCTCTGATGTAGAGACAGATGTTAGACTGCATACTCTGGCAGTGGTGGCTTATCTCAAGGATTCAGATGCCATCTGTCTTCATCCTACAGCTAAAAATCCATTTCAGCTACCACAGTGGGGATGTATTATCTGCAGACACTTCTTATATGTAATCCTGCATGCAAGAAGCTGAGTTGTGTGTGCATCTCAAATACTTCACTGATTCCTTTGTCATTGCTTCTGCTACTTTTCTGCTTTATCATGGAAAATGAATGTTTGCAAATGAGTGTTCTATTGCTCTTTTTATACTGTCTAGGGCCAAAATTTAAGATGGGTACTTTAACACCAGAATAGAGAATGTATGAATATTCTGTAGGGGCCATGGGTCTCTGGAAGAATTCTTGCATGTTCAGGTCTTGTAATTGAGAAATACAGGGCTTGGCATTCTTTAGTTAGTGTGTTTTTGGCAAGTCAGTTTAGGTAATGGCAGACAGCATAGTAGTTGCATTTTTACTTAAAAGCAGTGATTTTTAGGAAGGGTCATTTCAGCAAACAGTCAAGGTCTGGAGCTGACATATCAGATAATCTTCTTGTCAGAAATTCTCTTATCCTTTTTCAGAAGCTCCTGAGAATGCTGATATTAACTATTCATTCTTGTCACTCAGAGGAAGCTTCTGAGGAGTCCCAGCTGCAGTCTGGGAACAATTCTGGTGTGAGCTTGTGAGTTCTGTAAATAACTGCTTTTCCTTGTCTACAGCAGCAGACAGCAAACAGACAATTGCAGAAGAATATTGCAGTAGATTTCATTGGCTTCTCTTGTGTTCAGACTGGAAAGTTTTGAAGGCCACATTACCCTAAATAAGTTCAGAGGAAACTCCTGACCAAGATTGGGCTGATGTTGTATTAGTGAGGGAATTTACTTTTCCCCACATACCTGCAGCACTCGTTATTATTTTCCCAGTAAGACACTTTTTTTCAAAGTAAAATCAGGAAGCTTAGCTGAGAAAAAAAACCAACAAAAAAAACCCCTCCAACAACCATGCAGGAGATATTTACATAAACATACAGCCTCTCATTCATCAGTCAAAATCTGGTTTTGCAATCGGAAGGACTGAGGGAATTTCTATAGCTCTGTTAACTGCTATAACTTTGTGTCACCTTGTAATGTTGTCCAACTCCAGACTGTATGTGAAAAATGAGGACTGACAAACAGGATTAACAGTATAATCACTGTTATGTAATCCCTGATTTCTTTTAGGCAAGATGCATCAGGTCTTTCCTGTTCAGTGACATTAGTAAATTTGGAAACATAATTGGTTTATGTTACTGTCCTACAATACAGGCATTTTCAGGTGACCTAAATCCCACCTAGTTCTCCATGCCCGGTATTAGCTATTTCTAAAATGTGTTTCTTGTTCATGTTGAATTGCTTGCACATACAGCTTACAGTCAACGTAGAATGAAGGACACAAGTTTATCAACAGGGTTCATAAGTCCTTGCAGTAATTTCTAATACAGTTCAACAACTAATGGGAGATTTAAGATTACAGGTATACACTATTTTATAATAAAATTACTTAGTAATTCTGATTCCTGATTTTGTAGTGCTTTATACCATTATCATCCATTGCTTCATTTGGTATATTAAAATTTGTGTTGTTAAAGCTTGATTTATTTTTAACATGTGCGAAAATAATATGCTTTCTAGGCTGAAGCCAGAAACACTGGAAGATGATCTTGATAAGTATGCTGCCAGTGCCATGAAAATGAAAAAAGAAAAGGTTGTTCTTGAAGAATTTTCAGCCTACTTGGCATTTCCAGTTTCTCACACACTAGAAAGTATGTTTGCGCTTTTTGATGAGGTAAGAAACAGCATCACGTTTAAAAAGTGTACTACTTTTGTTAAACTGCTTTAACCTAATTCTGTTCTGGATGAAGTCACTGAGGCTTGATTCCAGCCAGTGCTAAGTGCTTTTGAGCACTTCACCACAGTGTTTCCCTCCTGCATTTCTCTTTCAGCAAGTTAAGAGCACCTGTCATCAACTAAATAAAGCATTCATTCAGGTTGAAGTTGAAAGGAGTATACAAAATAATGAAGAGAAAGAAAGATGGGTTCAGGCTAAACCTCTGCTGGTGCTTGTTGCAACTGAATGCAGTGCCCGTTAGCTGATATTTCACTTACCTTGTAAATAAATCACTTGTTCTTCTAGGATGCCTGAAACCTGAAGGACCTAGGAACTCAACAGATGAGTCAGTTTTCATTCCTTTGGCAATCAGTCAGAATGGGGAAATAAATGACTGCTGTATTTGTATGAGGTGCTGTTTGTTTCCGGAGGTGGATATGTCCACAGTGTACTTACTACTCTTAGACCAAAGAGTAGATGCCGTGTTCAGAGCTTAAATTAGGCTACCTTGCCCTCTGGTTCTCTAATTTTAATTTCAACCTAGTAATTCAGATGTTTTAGCGTAAAAATATTAAATATATGAGTGAAAGATGACAGCAGTAGCAGTGTCTTCCAAGAATATTTGAATTATGCCTTCTGACTGAGACTCTGAAAAGGGCCTGCAGAGCTTGGATGACCCAGGTTCTTGCCCTGATGTACTTCCATTTTAGCAGGACTGCTTTTTGCAGTGGTGTGTATTTCTGAACATTCTGCATTTTTAGCAACTGTTAGTTATTTATGAAATTGCAATGTTTTGAGGTGAGATTTTTTTCCTTCACAGAATGAGGATGGCACAATTGACATTCGAGAATTTGTCATTGCTCTGTCTGTTGTCTGTAAGCCATCCAAAACTCTGGAAACAATTCAGCTGGCATTTCAGGTAAGCAGCATTTTCTTTCTCTATAATAAAGGAAACTCTCTCTATATAGTTTACTTATTTATAGAAATTATTAATACTGCCATTAGGCTTAATAGATGTTTATTTGTTTCACATGTCCTTTAATACTTCCATTTAAACATAATAATAGTTGAAGGTAGGTTAAGAAGTCGTATTCAGAGGGAATGCACTGCAAGTTTAAGCTGGGTGAAATCATGGAAGTTCGCAGTTTGAAATTTTTCTCTGTGGAACTCTGGTAGAATTCTTTTCAGCACATGGAGTCCCAAACCTGAAGCCCTTTGTATTGATTCCTCTGAACTAAAGGCTAATGAGTTGGTCTTGCTACTTCTGTAATGTTTCAATCAAATCTTATTTTTCAAGTTAATACATTATTTAAAACCTTTTCCTATAGGTTAATAGAAATTTTGGTGGGGTTACCTCTTCTAATCTTCTTAGTAAGACTTTATTCCCCTCTGAATCTTACAATGTTTCTGTCTCGGTCCTGCGTTCTCTGCCCAGACTTCATGCTTCCCAGGAATGCTGCTGATCTTGTTCTAGCTGTTGTGGTTTGCTGTAGCATCAGCACAGATGGGAAAGGGACAGCAGAAATACCTAACATTTGCCATTCTTGTTATTTACCTGACAGCTGAATTTATTTTTAATAAATTTCTTTAATATTGTTATTTCAGCACACAAACTCTGCCATATCCTGCATCATCTTTTCCCTTCTCCTTGAATTCACACGGTCTTTAGCATTACTGAAACTGGAAAGTGTTGACTCTTGATGTTCTCTTCACTTGTAAATGCATGGACTTGAGAACACTGAGTTGCATGGTACTACCTGGCAGCCTTATTTTCTGCGTAGTTATTTTTAGGTTCTTCGGCATACTTGTATTATTCTCTTGACTGTGTTTTGCTAAAGAAATTAAGCCCCTATGAATGTTTACTGTTCACATCTGTCATTCTTACACTTTGGCTAATATCAAACAAATTTCACAAAGGAAGAAGGAACAAAATTATTTATTTCCTACAAATAACTGGGGAAATCTGCATCAACTAGCTACTGTTACTCACTGCTGCTTCTGAGGGAAAAGCAGAAAGGTCTCTGGCCTTACTGTATTTGATCTATGTAACGGCATAAAGAAATGGTCAGGTGCTGTTCCATCAACTCTGTGTCTTCAAACTAAAATGAACAAGCGTAAACTTGAAGAAGGCTTTTGGACAGTATTTCAGTGAAATTTAGATGTCATGATGCATAATGTGCAATATACTTCTACTATTTTAAAGGAAGAAAAGCTCAGGTTATTTTCTTTTTAGAAGCACCTACATTTAATAAAACTGTTCTTCACCATCTATTCTTCAAATCAATACATAATTTGAGTTCCCTGATTAATTGTAAAATATTAAGTGTGTTGTAGATCATATCAGTATGATGCTCGTGAGCCTTACCATCAAGTATCGCCTTCTGACTACTTGATCTGTGAAAATACAGCTGGTTTTATTCAACAAGTGTCTTGTCCTTACCCCAATTCCTGGCGAAACAATATGCAAGTAAGGTCTAGGGAGGAAAAGGCAATATTCCTGATTTGAGTATGAATGTTGACTTCCATGGAACTTGTTCTTTTTTTTTTTCTTTTATTCCACTAACAAGTTTAATTTCACTGAGGTGTGCCATCTCATGACAGCAGCTTCTGCTTGTGTGAAAAATACATCCTTGCACCTGCTTTGTCCAATCTCATCATGTCCCACCTTTTCAGTGACATACAGAAACTAAAAGGAAGCTTCCAAAATAGCATATGTTACATGGTTCAATATTTGCAGTGTCATGCTTGAGAACAGGACCAGGATGTTTTGAAAACTCGTCTTAATTTCCATTGCACAGGCAAATTGAGGTTTTCCTAGAAAGTTTAACAAAGCTGTACCTTTTACAGGTTAGTTCAAATACTCGGGTCTTTTTTTTCAGGGGAAAATGCTGCATATATGCAAAGATAGAATGAGTCTCTCAACAATTACGTTTAGTTATCAATCCCCTGTCAGTAGTAAACCTAACTCATTCTGTGAAGAAACTCATCGCTTCGGGACATAAAAATATGCAGATTCCTATATTTCTAGAATAAGTATTTGTAGAAAATTACAGGCCTGTCACTGGATTCTGCTGATTAATACACTGCCATATAGATGTAGGCATTTTATGCAAACTGACTTGTCAAATCAGTTGGATTTTGGTCCAGGGAATCTTGAGTTTTACATCTAACCATGTGGAAGCAGTGTCTGCTCTAGGCTGACCTAAATACATCTCCTGATTGCACTGACTCTCTTGGAATTCAGACATGTAGTTCAATGGCCTAAAAGTTGTTCTAAGTTACATGTCTGCAAAACTTGTTAAACAGTCTTCTCTCTGAAATTCCAGTGGTTAGGCATGTAAACGTAGCAGGGTTTTTTTCTGAATATAGCAGAATTTACTTTTTCAGTATACACAAATGAACTAATAATCAGTACTGTCTTTTACCCAGGCTAATCAGAAATCCTTAGTAGACTACATCAGTCTGAGTGACAAGAATTTCCAATAGCAAACTGAAATTTTGCACTTGAGTATGGTGCTGCTTGTAAGAGTTGGCATTCAGCTTTGCAATGATTTATCTCACTGTCTTGATTCGTAGCTGTACCAGTCAGAAAATGGAACTATAACAGAAGAGGATCTAGCTCACATTCTGAAGACCGCCATGGGTGTGTCACAAATTAATGTTACACATCTGTTTAGAGCTGTAGATGAAGAAGAGAAGGGAAAGATTACATATGGTAAGTATTTTGAGTAGATCTGAACTGTCACAAAGTATCAAAAGTTTTCTGAACTCATGCTGATATACAAAACAGCTATATTTTTAAATGTTACCTTTTTTTGTTGGCATCTTGATTTTAGTACTGCTAAAAGCACTGCAGATAAAGTAATGTTACATAAAAAACCAAATTCATCTTTAATATCAGATGTCATGCTTACATATTTTCAGAGGCTTTTCCTTCCCTTTTAAGTTGGACAATACCTGGATTAGCTCTTCAAGCATATTCTGGTTTGTAACTTCCATGTATATGAATATGTATTTTTAAGAAAGCTGTCTTAGCTCTGTCTTGTTGGTTTGTGTCTCGTATCTGTTGCCCACTGCTTCTGCCCTTCCAGAATACAGGGGGATTTAAGACTGTCTATTCCCGTAATAATTTCTCAGACTGTTTGCAAATGTCACGAGTGTCTGTGGGGAGGGAAACTGAGGGAGTATTAACCAGGCTGCTCCCCTGACTGTAACACAGGAGTGTGGAGGGGAGAAAGTTGCATTTGAACAACTGAGATTTAGGTGAATAGATTACGCTGGGAATGATACAGTGCTTGTGTGTTACTTCAGATTCTTCATCTGTTACACAGTAAGGTTCCAAATTTGCTTGTATCATTTAAGTATGGATTGAATTCCTTATAGCAAACACCCCATCTCCAGTAGAGGTGTTTATGACAAACCCTTATGTTTCCTTCAGGATAATCAGCATGTATTTGATTTCTAAAAATCTTACAAATTCAGACATCAGTGTTAGCAAATCACAATCTCTACACTAGTAATTCCATATGTATGTAAAGCTTCAGCTACAGAATGATTTTAGAGTTACTGGAATGAGAGAATCATTGCTACTGCCCTCCCCTCTTTTTCCTGACTGATGTGTCTTGCTTCCTTGATTCCGGCTGTACTCCCCCTTTCCTTTCTGTACCTCTGATCCATCCCATCCCCAGCATTTCCACATCCATCCTACCTTACTGCTTTTTTTTTCTTGCCACATTGTTGCTCCTTGTTGTCTCCCAACTCATTTAGGCAGTGACTCAACTTTCCTTCACCCCCCACCGCCTCTGTCATCAGCTTCAAAAATACCAGCACAGAATCTAAGCTGGTAAGCCAAGCAGAACTCTAATTTTGGCACACTGCATTCTTTGAGAATAGCTACATTTGAAATAGTGTAGAAGTGAACTCAGAGCAGCTCATGTGAGTTACCAAAGAAATGGTATTTTAACATCCATCTTTAATAGCACTTAGTTGCATATAAATCTGCACTTTGCCCCTGAGTGGTATTGGTATGTTCCCATCATAAGAAAATCTGGATCACTGAGCCACAGCAGTGGCCACTGAAGAGCTTACCTCTCATTTTCACTATTTTATTTCCTGCAGTCAAGAGTAGTCTTTTGTGAGGCTGCACAAAGCAGGATGGTGTTTACATCACATCTTTGAACCTTTGCTTGGATGTTTTACTGAGGGAAGTGCTCATTTTATAATATAACCATTGCATTGAGATTTTAACACATCTGAAAGATTAACAGTAAGAATAAATGTTTGATGTATTGTGGTGGAGAATTAGAAGATGAAAATAAATTTGGGCTATTACATTTCTATCTTTAAAAGACCTTTCTGCAAATACTCAGTGTCTTGCCTTTCCTGATGATGTGGTAATGTTTCACGCAATCAGTTTGTTGCATTTAACCACTGGGAAAGGAGAGGTGGAAAATGTGCGGATTACACTTTCTCAGAAGTCACTGTCCAGCTTCAGAGAAAATCAAAACTTTATATCCAGCAGAATAGTACCGAGATGACTTTAGATACACACAGCAGAGGGGTCTTCTCACAAGCTTCTCCTTTCTGGGATATTAGAACGTGAAATAGCAATGTTACATCTTCAATCTCATCTGTAAGAACAAACACACACACCCCCTGCACATATAGCAGAGTCCTTGAAGCCAGAGATTTCATCCCAAAGGAGTTCAGGTTGCAGGTAAACAAAATAACCAATAGCAAACCAGAGGTTTTTGCAACTACATTCATAATATTGTATCTGAATTGTTAAAAGTCTGCATTTTTGTGGTATGTTTGAAAATATGCTAGTTTCTTAAGGTCTGTGTATTGTTGCAGTTCTCTTAAGCAGTGTGCTGTGGCTTAACTGTTAAGATGCACCGTGATTCCAGAGCTTATCCTTTCACTGCAATCTATAGAGAGGGTAGAGTTCTCAATCTTACCATGTCATTATGGAAAATTTGAATAAGTTCTATAGGCAGGCATTGCAAATTCTAGGAAACTGTCCTAAATGATGATGGAAAGTGTTCTGAGGACTACCTTACTTGCTGGTGACAAGAAGAGGTGATTGGCAGTGTTGTGCATTTCCCTATGGGTGAAAGTTCAGAGAAGGAAGAATTGGTTGTTCTTTAGAATGTCATATCCTTAGGATAGCCACAGGATTATATGATTAAGTTCCTGTGCACTAAAGTAATTTGTAGCTGTGGGGATCAAAAACTAGAGGGAATTCATGAACATACAGCTTCAGGAGCATCAAGTAGTGGGACAGTATTTGAAAGGGAGGAGAAGAACATCTTGAAGTTCTTGTAATACATGTGCATACTCAATGCAAAAGGAGCATTCTTAAAGAACTCCAGTTTAGCTGCTTTCCTCCTTTTTGTCCCTTTCCTTTTTAGTAGGGGCAAGAAGCAAAATTACTTTTTTCCCATGTAAATGACTACGGTGATCTTCCAGTCTAATGGCTTTGCAGTTGCTTTAAGCTTGAGATCTAAGTTGAGACTTTCAATAAAAGTAATGCTGGAATCACTCATTATTCCCACATCACCTTATCTCATGTTTCTGATGAATGAGGCATATGGGATCCCAATTCTTTGGACTGTATACAACTTTGATAAATATTCCATAATATCTTCAGGACTTGCTTCAGCAAGATGTAAAATGTCTACTTACTCAGATCTATCAGAAACATTATCCTGATCACTTCAGCCCTTCCTGGAATGTGAGGTTACTCATTTAGATGTAGTACTTGTAATACACTGACGGATGGATCCTGGTAGCACTGTCAGGATGCTGATCTGGATAAGGACTATCATACTTATGTGAACAACTGCTTCAAGGGATTTTCTGAATTGTATTTTCTGAAAATTTACATTAGAATGACATCTACAGTAAATATTCTAGTCTCACATGCAAAAAGGATTATGCTTAATGTGGCTGTAAGAGCATCTTTGGTACTGTTGGTTGAAATTTTTATACTTACCTTAGTGGGATTAACTATCAGAATTACTTTTCCCAAAAAAGGCTATTTTTTCATGATCATTAATATAATGCATATATTACATGTGGTGTTACAAGAACATATAGATCCTTGGGATGGGCTTAAAGCAGCCATGTGGAAAAAAAAGAATGTTTTCATGCTCCTGCTGCAGGCCAGACCCAGTTAAGGCTGACAGCTGATGATGGTCTCCTTGCTAGCTGCAGAAAACCAACTTACTCAGTTGGGTTCATTTAATGTGCTTAACTGTTTTGTTTCTGATGAATCAGTTTGCACTCAAGTGTTTCTAATCTATTATTGAAACTACTACCACTGTTAAGTATTTTACATATTAAAAAAAAGTTCTGCATTTCTTTGTTGAAAAAGGTCAGATGAATCACATTCTTTCCCATGAGGTTAAGATTTGAACTTGTGTTAAATATTATAGAAATAAAAAATTTGCTGTATGCATTTTCAAACATTTACGTTTGGTTTGGTTTGTTTTTTTTTCCTCTAAAGACTATCATTTACAAGATCAGCCTCTTCTACATACAGGTTTTTCAACATAGATGATGTTCAGGCCATGGAAATCAACATCACGAGCTTTTGTGAAGTTACAGGGTCCAAAACACTTTATCCACAGTTTATATGCATCTAAAGATTACCCACTTTTCTGCCCGTGGGAGGATGAAGTTAGGTTTATTGCATTCTTTCCAGTTATTCCTTTGCAACAAATCAGAGGAAGGGCCAAGCTACAACTTGAGTGCTGCCGTGAGCCAAATAATGTTCCCTTGCCCTTTGCAATATTGAGAAACTTACTGTGGAAGGGTGGTGGAGTGGGAAAGCTCTGGTAGTTCCCTTCTTCCACACCAGCTCAGTTGCGTACCAGGAGGAACTGGATTTGACTCCTCTGAAAGACTACTTCAGCTCTGATCGGCACTGCACTCGGGAAACCCTCAGCATTATCTGATCATGAGCTGTTCTGGGAGAACACGGTGAATTTGAGGGGGCTGTGTACGATACACTGTAGGTGACTGAGTTAATTGTAATGTTCACATCCAGCTTTTTCCAGTGCCAATTTATGTGATAAGAATAGCTTCCCACATTTTTAAGAAATGACTGCTGTTGCTGTTCATTTTTCCTCAGCTGGAGGGGTTCTGCCCTTCCACCAGTGAACAGTGAGATGCTGTATCAGGGCACTTAGTGCTCCTCATGCGTTTTAATGCCAATCTGAGCCTGTTTACCCCTTCACTATACAAGCTAAGCTCTGATCTGAAGTGTTTTAAGAGGGCTTAGATAATCTTTGTGGCATCTCAGATCTGGGGATGTGGTAAACTTCTGCTGAGAAGCTAAAACAGCCTATGGGGATAGCATTATATTATCTGCTGCTATTTTTCTCTAAAGTGATCATGTGATTATGTATGTGTAAGTGTTCAAATTTAGTGTCCTTCTGTTTCAAAGAGATGATTCTGTGTAACAACATTTTTTGGTTTTTTTTTTTAGATGACTTCTACAGATTTGCTGAATTGCACCCACACTTTGCAGAACACTATCTCTATGCTGATCAGATGGGAGCTGAGAGTGGCTTGGAGACTTCATCTCTTTCTTCTCCTAATGGTATCTGTACTGACTTCAGCCCTGAAAACGCTGAAGATAAAAACAAGCCCCTGCAGAAGAAACTGAATTAACACTACAACTGTTACCTTCCTCTCCTGGTGAGAGGATTGTCTTTTCTTGGAATTTTCATAAATCACTGCAACTATACAGCAAATACCCGTTTTGTCTGTGAAAGTTCTTCTACCTTAATACCGTTCTTTGAATTATATGTGCTATATTTAACATGTTCCAGGTTACTTTGGGGGAGGTGGTTTTACTTTTGTTTTCAAAAAGGTCTTTGAAAGGCAAAAATGTGAATGTGCTTCATGATTAATGTTCATATTTAAAAGGAAGCGGCACACTTATTTATATTCCATTGGCTAGTTTCATGTACAAAGTGTCGCACAGACTGTGCATGTATAAAGAAATTGTAGCTACTATGGTGTTAAGTGCACTTTGGTGATTAGTGTTTTCCCTAGTCATGGGGATGTTTCTTTGGGGCCAAACTTTGCTATCCATATTTGCATAGTTATGTTGATTTCAGTGGGGTTACTATCTTGAGCAAGGCAAGCATATTTTGGCCCTTTCTTTTGGTGAACAGTTTGGAAACAATAATGCAAAAACTTGCTAAGGATTACTTTTTATTTTTGTTGTTGGATGACAAAACTGTTTCTCTTTCAGTCTATTCCATGGTAGAATGAAAAGGAAAGGCTCCTTATCCCTCACCCCAACACTTTTCTACTGTAATCTTCCGGATGCAATTAAACGTGAATTTTTTTCCAAACTGACATGCCACATACTGTTTGCAAATACGTGACAAAACTGTTTGTGTTTTCCTCTTACAATCAATTCATGCCATGTCCATGCAACATTTAGATGGGAGGCATTTACACAATTGTTTTTAATCTAGATTTATCAGGAATCGCAGGTTTCTTTTCTAGAAAGCCTGTATATACAGCTAACTTAGCATAAAACACATTATGAAAGCTTAGTTGTATCAGCACAAGTTTGAAAAGGCTGCAGTTCCTTCAGAGGCCAAGGCAGCAACAAGTTGCAGAACATCTTGAAGAATTGCTAGTTAAATCTCTATAGCAACATCACATATACTGCATATAGCATATACAATGCTTAAAATAGTTTCGAATTGTTTAAAAAGAAAAAAAAAAACATGAAAATGAAACAGTATTAATAACATTTCTTATCTTTCCTTTCGTAAAGCCAGATGCCTTAATTACCAATGGAGGTCTCAGAACAATTTAGATTATTATAAAACCATCGAGCTTCACTGATTAGGAAATGTTGAAGCTTTTGTCGTGAGTGTGAAGGACTGTCAACAGTATGTTTCTGATGGCAACTCTACTTCCAAACAAGTAATACTTCCAGATCATTTCAATAACTAACTTTGTAGGGCTGCACTAAAATCTGATGGTTTTGTGATTCGAAAACTGATGAGATTTTAATCTTCTGCATGTTGGAGTAATTTTAAACTAGTTTTGAAATGGAGGAATTTTAGCAGAAGGTAATCTGTTTGTACCACATGCTTTTATTACTTTATTTTTCTTAAATAGGAGGAGGTGTTTTAGAACACATGAGGGTATTGGAATGTGTCCTTAGAAATCCCTAACTGTATGTAGGAAGTCTCCAAACTGAAAAGGCTTTAATAGGAAGGATTGGGGGTGGGGGGAGGAAATGTAAGAAATAATGCTTTCTTTGGAGTATTTGGAGGTAGGTCCTCATCTGGAGGTAATAATCAAACTTTTGATTTATCTAGATAACCATTCCAAGCTGACAGGGCTGCAGCAGACTGGCAGACAAGATCTGAATTAAAACTGATCATGAAAAACGGGAGAAACTGTTTGGAAAAATAAGGCATGTGAGGAGCTATATTTAGTAGGAATAGTCAGCTGCACAAACATAGGAGGGAGTCAGTATTACTGCAAAAAACATCGTGGGGCAGAGATGGTACAGAATAGGAAAGCTTGAGTGCTGTTAACTCATTGCTGCGGAGAAGATAATCATTCCAGTAGGATGCACCAACAATGTACCCTAGTGAGAAATGTGGTATTATTTCTCTGTTACCAAGGTGTGATGGGGCCTTACCTGAAGTATGTGTCCATGTTGGGGAATCTGAGAAAGACGGAGAGTAGCTGGATAGAGTCTGGAGAACAGAAAGAGCTCAAAAAAAAAAACCAAACCAAAACCCGTGATAAGTATTTTTGAATCTAACGAGGAGGATATTGAAGGAAAATGTGAAACTAGTCTTCAAAGTTGAAAAATTTGCTATAGAGAAGAAAGGAGCAGTCTTTTCTCCATGTCAACAGTAGATACAGGCTATTTATTTAGAAGACAACTTCAGCATTAGGAAAGTTTCCTTACAATTCACCTAGTTCAGCTGCGAAAAAAGGTTATTCCAGATGGGATGAAGAGCCTTCCTTCACTGGAGGTTTTGAAAACAGAACAGACAGCTAAGATGGAGACACTTGATTTTGTTGATCATGCCCCAGGGTTATGTGCCCTGAGGTCTGTCTTCAGTGATTACACAGTACATATTTTGGTTGGTAAGCAAGAGAAGGCACATGAACTGTGGTGTGGGTGTATCACACCTCCTCTGCAAGACTTACTATGGCACATGGCTCAAGGTGGCTGTCTAAGACAGTTATCTTCTGCTTTGTATATAAGCTTGGCACTTTGAGAATTTCAGAGTGTAAGAGATGAGATATTGTTCCCTGAGACACATTTCCAAACAGAAGAAAAAGGTATGCTTAATATTGCATGGACAACTTCAAGGCAAGAGAAGCTCCAGAGGAAGAGATACTTAGTCTGTCCACATTGATGAAAAAGCAAAGAAAGCTGATTAACTTTGGCTAAATATGAGTGTGCCTAACGTGCATGTATGGTGTGTGTAACTTGAGGAATCTGCCCTCTGGAAGCCAAGGGGTTCATATGGTTTCATATTTGCTTTGGTGAAGATGGCTTTTAATTGTGTAGTAGCTGCACTTGTGTGCACCTGAGCTGTGTTTGGGTTGGATGGCACTGCCGCCTACAGCGGGCTCTTAAACAGATGCCGCACCGCCTGGTGAAGTGGCTCTGAAAGTTGTGTGTGTCAGTGGGTTCAGTCCAGAGCTGCTGCTGAAGAAGGCTGGTGCATTTTTTGCTTGGTGGAAACAACCATTAAAAAACCCAGGCCACAAAACAACACTTAGATCCTAGGATGACTCTGTTGCTTTTTCATTTGTGAGGTTGTTGAATGAGATCGAGACACAGTAGGATGAATGACAGGGCGAAGTCCTGATCAGCCTGCATTAAGATATTGTCAGATTACACATAATGTCACAAAAGATGAGATTAATATAGTTTAGATGGTTTAGCATGTGTAGAATATAAGGCTATAATATCAGACTGCCTTGTATTGACAAAAAAGCCACATTACCATGAAGTGGGGAACTCGGCCTTTATCAATGGCTGGGACCTATAAGACACTGCGTTACCGCAGCAATGATCATTAGAGCTGATCTGTTAAACTCCAACTGCTGAAATTGTTCAGTAGTTCCACTTAAGTAGCCTTTTTAAAGGCACCCAACTGTGGAAGAGCTGGGTCGTGACAGTCGAATTTCAGTGGCTTGCTGAAGTGCCAGGGTAGAAGGGTTAGAAATATGTAAATGCTTTCAATTAACGTAATACAAACGCTTTACAAATGCATTGGTTTAGTTAAACTGGTGATACTGGCAGCCTCTGAATGTACAGGGAGACATATGACAAAATTACTTTGGTTCTTTGAAACAGTTTCACTTAATAAATAATCCTTAAACACAAAATGCAGGGATGTGAAGGCATTTGACATTTCTGAGGCGCATTACTGCCATCCCTTGCCAGTAGAGCTCTTGCATCAGACTGGATTTTACATAATGTATGAGATATCCAGCCAAAGCTTTGCTATTCTGGTAGAACTGAACAAGTGTGCTCTATATTTTGAATGTATTTTAAAGTAACACAGAAAACCACAGTATGAGATACCTAACAAGTGGTTTAGGTTTGGTTTGGTTTTTTTTTT
>VWZY01007217.1:68814-100590 GCA_013399075.1 Chloroceryle aenea | reverse complement strand
GGTTGGCGGCTTCAAACCTCCTATCTGCGGTGGCACCGGGAGCAGCCCCTGCTGCACAGGGAGGCGGCTGGACCCCGCTCCTGCCTTTGCCTCTCATCTCGCCCCCCGCGTCACGGGGANACTCCCCCGCCGCGGGCCGGGCCAGGCAATCTCCGTTGCGTGCGCCTTCCCACAGCCGGTTTCTAGGCTTCGGTGCTTCCTCCGCTCACCGGAAGTNCCGGGTTGACAGCTGCGGACACGCGTGGCCTGTCCGCCGCCCCAGCGCCAGCTCCCGCCCCTCCCCTGTAGTGCTGCGGTTGCCGAGGTGGGGGAAGCGGAAAAGGGAGAAAGGGGCTCTGTGGTGGCTGCCCCTGCGCGCAGCGCCCGAGGCTGAAGCACGAGTAGGATGGAAGGGTCCTTAATCTTTGGATTTCGCGTGTGTGTTGGACATACCCTAAGTAGAGCAGCCTTGCGGGAGGAATAGCTTAATTCACTTAAAAATTTTGCAATTCAAGTATAGCTCATTCTGTAAAAAGGTATTTAGCTTCTGTGTTAGTGTCTTTGTCCCCAGAAAGATGGACAACTGGAAACTACATAAGAGGGTTTTTTAGTACATAATTTTCTTTCTGCATATATATAACTGTCTTACAACTGGGGAAATGAGTGAAGCTGAAATACAGATCTGTAATCTAAAAATCTTGATGCATGAATTTATTTCTGTGTTCTGATTTCTCTGTGCTGTGTTTTGTTTTCAGTTAAGTGTGTATACTACCACACGGTCAAACATTGGTGCTGAGAGTAATATAGATCTGGTTTTGAATGTGGACGATTTTGACATTGAGTCCAAATTTGAAAGGTAGGTATCCAAGCTGATAGTTCTTCATTTAATTCTGAAGCCTGTATCCTAACTTGCAGTTATATGTATGAAGGTATGGATGAAGCAAGGTAGACTGCACGGGATAGTTGCATTGAAAGAGTCGCCTTATGTTCTTTGTTTTGGGATTACAGATTTGTTTTGGGGTTACATGCTCGTGTTTGCTTAAAGTAATAATTAAATTTGCCATGTTAAGGCGTGAAACACGTTAGTTGAATTTCAGCCTTAGAGTTGAGGGTAAAGTGCTGATGTTAATAAACACACTATTTAAGGTTTCTAGAATGTTTCATGAATTAAAAATGAATGGAAATAGTCTTCTGAATTCACCTGGAGCTGAGGAATTGTCTTTTAGACAAACTTTTCTTAACACTGAAAAATCATCTTGTAGTTGCCAGAGACAGAGCTTGCAAAACAGGGGTGTACTTGTAAAGACAGAATGCTTGTTTCTCTTTTGTATGATGCACTAAACTGAAGTATTGGTTAGTTTGGATCCACATACTGTTTCCAGCTCTCTAGGTAAATGCTTCACAAAATGCATGCTGTCTTATAATATTAAAAACTACTTTTGAAAATGTAAGTCAAAGGAAATGTTTGAGACTTTCCTTGAATAATATGTGTAGCCAAGCAGTGTTCTCTCTTCTTGTGTTTTAGCAACATGCTTTTCTGTAACAGTTTCAGTGCTAAAAATTGTAAAAGCAAACCTTTATCTATTTTTTTTTTCTGGTAGTTTAGGGTTCTCACATCTTCTGCAGGGATATTGGTGATAAGATGAAATAAAATTGTGTGCTTAAACAAATTTCAGACTGACATGGCACTCTGTGTACGCCTCTCCGAATTAAAATGATTAGAACATTTTGATTTGTGCTTTGTATTTGCTGCCTTGCTTATTTCATTTTTTGTTAATAGCCATCTTATTCTCAACTCTTGTTGCAGAGTCTTCCAGTTCTTTAACATTCTGCGTTCTCTATGATAGAGAATGTGCTGCACTGCAGCTTAGGTCATACTAAACTTCATGTCTGACAGATTTGAAAATCCAAAACTTGTTTTACTGACACAGCCCACTAAGCTGTTGGAAGTGTTCAGAGAAAAGTAACCTGAGTGAGTTCACAGGAATAGAGGAGGCATTATGCAAGGTTGTGAGTAGGATGATTTCTTGGCTGACGCAAGGGGAGTGACTTCACAGTTTGGGGTTTCAATGTAGAGTTCTGTGCTTGGCATGCCATGGCTGAGAAGATACTTTATTAATGCAAAGTTCTTGGCAAAACTTCGTCATTTTCTTTGGAAACTTTGTATCATCCATCCAAGCCAGGATACAGGTGCAGCCCATGGAAGGCCATTTTCTACAAGTGGTGTGAAAATTTTGACCCTTTGACCTGTTGGCAGGTGAAAACAACAAAAGAAGTGATGATGCAGTCCTGTGTTATCTAGTGTAATAAAGGGTGAATTGGACAAAGATTAAAATTTCTTAAGATAATAGTAGAACTTTGGAAATGCAAGTGTTTCAGTACATACTGGAGTATAGAAGTTTATCTTCTCTAACCATAGCTTATTAGGACATCCTAGCCAGGACTAATTGTGTGCCAGGCAATGTCTTCAACATTTTCTTCCTTGCTTCCAGGATATCTTCAGTGAACCTTGTATGTAATAGCTACATATTTCAACATGTGCTAAGCCATCTCATAATGTCTTTATTTTGTATTTTAGGACAGTGAATGTCTCTGTACCAAAGAAAACTCGAAATAATGGCACACTGTACGCTTACATATTTCTTCATCATGCTGGCATTTTGCCTTGGCATGACTCTAAGCAGGTGCATATAGTAAGCCCTCTGACCACGTACATGGTCCCTAAACCAGAAGAGATTAACTTGCTCACTGGGGAATCAGCCACACAGGTAAGGGTTTTTTTCTATCTATATATGAACAGCTGCAATAAAAAAAAAAGTAATTTCTTTTACAGAAAATTCCAGTGTTACTATCTGCTGTGCTTGCATCTTTACAGTAATGAAGATATTGGTAAACAGATAAAGAAAAATCCCTTTTCTTGATTATCTGCTTGTACACTAATAGATGATCTCTCAGCATAGCAGAGATGGAGCCCTCTATAACACTGGCTCCTATTAAAACACTTCACTACTTAGCATCAATTCTTTCTTTAAGGATCCATTACTTTTGGTAGAAATACTTCATTGTTCTGCAGTGGCATGATGCTGCTTTCTATGGTGAGATGGATTCATGTGAAATAATATGCTTTGCTTTATAAAAAGGATGTAATTCTGATTTTGTCATTGGTGAGTTACCCATGTCATGTTGCTTCTTTTCCTTTAAGATGTTCTTACTTTCCACTTCAATTCAAGAGTGTAAGATAGTATTTGTCAAAGGATACTACAATTACTCACAGGAGGGGAAAAATATAGAGTTATTTAATGAAATACTTGTGAATGGCTGTTGTGCCATATTAAGCAGAGTTTGAGAGTTGCCTTCTGTTCTTCTTTGGAATCTGAAGAACAGAATCTGAAATATACCTGTAGCTAGCTGTGCTGTTTCTAAATCCTGTCAGAATAAAGCTCAAAATCAATTGAGGCTGGAGTCCCACACTAAAAGGCAGAACAGGTGGTGTTGATCCAAAGAAAAGCAAGTAGAATGCCCTGGGGATAAGCATGTATTGAAAGTTGATGTTGTAGTCTGTTTCAGCACTGCTTTACACAGCATTTGGAAGCTCAGAAGTTCAAAGAAAGTAGTCTGATATTTTTACTCCCAAAATTAATATGGTTGATCAACCACATCCTTTTGACTGTTTTGAAGTAACATCTGATTGCAGTCCTTATTCAAAGTGACATTTGCTGACTAATATCTACATTCCTAAGGTATTAAGATTAATTAGCTGAATATTCAATTCTTGATGCACAAGGCTGTCAATGGGCACTGAAGTTTTTCACTGGCAGATTTGGGTGGGTTTTTACAACTCATTCTGTTGTATTTGAGCAAAATATTTAACCTGGTCAAAAATAAGGTGCAGTGGGCTTCTGTTTTGTGATATACTTAATGACTCCGTAGTTTCTGTGAGTTACAGGATTTTGATAAGGCTGATACTGTATTGTTTAGTGGTATGTATGCTTATTTTAAAGCAAATTGAAGCAGAAAAACAGACCAATGCTCTAGATGAACCTGTCTCTCACTGGAGGTCAAGATTAACCTTAAATGTCATGGTGGAAGATTTTGTGTTTGATGGCTCATCCCTCCCTGCTGATGTTCACCGTTACATGAAGATGTAAGTTGGTGACTTTGTTGTGCTAGTTTTATAATAATAAACTTACTGTACATTTCTTCAAAAATCCTCTCTGATTTCCTTTAGAATTTTTTGTTTAAGTGTTTCCTTGGGAGACAAGAATAGATGCCCTTAATGCTTGCATTTCTATAGTGACAAATAGTAAGCTATGTACTAGAAAGCCTTATTGTAGATGTCTTGTTGCTCGGTAGCTCAGAGTTTAGGATACATTTTTTTTATAGAGTTAATTGTAGTAAGACAATTTGTAAGAATTACAAACACACAGGTGAAATGCTACAGCAGACTTCATACTTTTTTGTTCTCAATCTTACTTCTGGTCTTTAAAGCAGTTACTGTCCCTTGACCTTTCCAGTTATCCTTTTATCTGCAAATTATCTGTACAAACTGCAAGTGCTGAAAAGATACAGCTGATCTTCTGTGACATCTTCTTTCTCCCTTTATTATTAGCTTTATTTTTCTTTGATAATGGGTGTTTCCATATTATGTTATTTTCTCAAGAAAATACTAAAAAAGAGGGATGTGCTTTTAGGCCACTAAATGCAGGCAGTAGCTTCTGTGCACAGCTTGCTGAAATAACTTCCAGTGTTAAACATATAAATAGTGCTGTTTTGGTTTGTGCTGCTGTATGTTGATGCCTTTCTCTGCAAGCATCCTGTTAAATCCAGAAGTAGTTGCTTAATCAGCAGATTCTGGAGTTCTGGGATAGCTTCCCATCCGGAACAGATAAACTTAGCAACTCATAAGACAGGCCTAAAACAAGAAAGGGTTGGGCTGGGGTTGATGAACGAGGGTATTTTTCCTGTGCTCAGATATGCATCAGTACACGGCATTATACAGGAAATAGTTTGGATATGAAATAGCCTGCTGCAGTTCCACAAACAGTAGCTTTAATTATAGTTGTTGTTATAAAAATCTAAACCTCTTCAGTTAAATAACCAAGCTGTATTTCTGAGCCTTAATTTAGTATTTCTCTGTATTATTGTTTCCCACTGTATGTTTAGTATTAGCATGCAGAGAGGCTGCTTTCTTTTGCCAACAACTAAAATTCAACCTTCAGGCTTCAAAAAGCTCCATTATGTTAGTTTCATAGACTTTCACTTCAAGCATCTCACCATAGGTAATTGCCTTTCTAGTGAAGAACTTCAGGAATTTGTCTCTCTTAGGGCACTAGGCTAAATACATTTCTAAGATACCGACAAAGCAATTGCCTGTATAATTTGCTAGATAACTTTCTAGTGGTCAATTCTGTAGACTGCTCAAAGGCTGGGCAGTTTCTGTGGGTTTCATGAAGGTTGTTGCGGTGGTAGAGGAATCCACACCAGAGGTGCTGTTGAAGAGAGACAGAGAAGATTTCTGCTCTTTGTGCACTCTCTCCAGTAGTATCTAGCCTTCCTTCCTGCGTGTGCCAGCCATTGTGCTCAGTCCCACACCAGCCAGAACGTATGCTGTTGCTGACCTGACAGATGTCACTGGGTGTGCAGAGGAGCAGGAGGGATGGTGGAGAGTTGGCATTGTTATAGTAGGAGAGGGATGGATACTTAGGACAAAAGTTACAAATATGGTAATAAATTTCATCACATTTCTCTTCAACAAACTTAAATTTTCTCTACTTTTGGTCATGCAACAGCTTCAGCATCATCACAACCAATTTCATTTGTCTTTTTATTGTTGTGTTGTTTGTTTTTTTCTTATTCTGTCTTTCTACAGAAAAGTAAAAAAAAAAAGACAAACTAAAAGGAGAAATATGACATGATTAATTTTTTATACAGACATCTCTCACTGAAAAACTCCATACTAGTGGCTTCTTTCTTGCTGTGTGTAAAAAAAAAAAAAGTGCCTGAAAAGGTGGTGGGAATTATCTACATGGGTAGATCTGAAAGTGATGAATGAGTGCTAATTTGAATAAAAGTAGTTTTCTTTTTAGATCACTACAGTCATAAAATCCATGTTTAAACATCCTAGGGTTCAGTTGGGGAAGACAGTGCATTACCTTCCAATATTATTTATTGATCAGCTAAGCAACAGAGTGAAAGATTTGATGGTGAGTAATAGCATACCTTTAATTACATATAACAGTTCTAACAGTAATCTTCAATGTTGTTGTAAATAAGATTTTGTCATGGGTTGTTTGCTGTAATGAAAAAGTATAAATTCACAGAAATACCCTATCAATGACTGTTTAACATAATGTGGGCAACTGTTGTTACTCAGAGGCTGCATCTGGGTTTTGAGACTTCCCTCTGGCAGAATTATCTACCAAGCACTCCCTTCTATTCCACCAAAAGGTACTTGGCTTCCATGGCTTCTGCCTTTTGGGTAGATATGGAGGACATCACTGCAGCACCAGCTGCAGTGGGAGCTGGCTCATGAGCAATTTGACTGCCTAAGCTGAAGAAGTTGTGTTAGCATCCCAGAGCAGCTTCTGGTATCTTCTAGGGAGATGAGCATGCTGAACACAGCTGGTAATGGGGCTACACTGAGAGAAGTCAGTAGCTATTTTTTCATCTCAAAAAAAAAAAAAAAAATCACTCATTGTCAAAATTTTTGGTGGTGCTCTGTCACATTAGTGTAACTTTAGCACCTCGAAGCTTAGTGTCACAGTATATACCATCATTTTGTGTGCTTAAATCAGGATTTAGAAACCTTAATAATGGAATTACAGAGGGATCAGGTTGGATGAAACTTCTGGAGCTTGCTAGTCCAACACCCTGGCTCAAAGTAAGGTCACATAGACAGGTTGCTCAGGACCTTCTCCAGTTAGATTTTGGATATATCCAAGGATGGAGGTGGTATAGCCTCTCTGGGCAACCTGTTCCAGTGTTCAGTTACCCCTGCAGTTAAAGAAAAAAAGGATTTTTTTTTTATACATTGAGAATTTTCTGTATTCAACTTTTGCCCAACTCTCCATTTGTTGGAAATCGTGCAGTTCCTTTACTAGAAGTTACATGTGGCAATCCCCTGCATCGAAACTGTCTCAGCAGCTCTTAGTTAAGCCCTACAGTTCTCTTCAGTTTTACTAACTGGAATTTAGCAATCAGAATTACTGAGAACAAAAGTCTTGGCAAATATCTCAAAACTGTTAAATGAGTACGTCTGGATTTAACTTCTTCTAAGTGGTAGTCTTGGTAGATGTAAACTTTTGGTATGCCTTCTAAATTGTCTTTCTAACTCATTAACTCAGACAAAGAATTTTATTACTTAGTGTTGGGGCGAATCTTCTTTAAGAACTTGTATTCTCTCCACCCAGTGCTTATTCAGCAAAATAAATTCCTGAGCATTTGTTACAAATCTTGGTAGTAGATAGTTTTCTCCAGTATTTCTTCAGGTATGCTTTTGTGGTGTCTTTATCAGTGGTCATCGTCCTTCTTTTTAAGTTCCTTACCGCAGCACATTCAGTTCCATACATTCATGAGAGTTTCTAATTGGTCAAGTCATGTACCCTGTTTACAAATAAACTCAACATTCTCATGTTATTAATAACATTCCTGCAGCTGTCATGCATGTCTCAGTTAATGCTGTTATCTGCCTCAGAGTCATAAAAGGTCCTCGAAAGTGCTGCAAAGACTATTCCATCCAAACCTGCCAGCTTCCCTTTTGGCACTGGCTTCTGTGACTTCTCAGTAGTGAGTTGTCAGACTGATCTCAGGCCCTGCAGAAAGACCAGTCTAATAGTATTCTTGCTGTGAGGTAATGAGGGATAAGTGAAGAGCAGGAAAGATTAAGGAGAAAAGGTGATACAGCTTTTGTGGAGCAGGGTCAGCATTTGACTGCGAACAGGAGCATAGACACTGTCTGTTGGGTATGCCTGTCCTAAAGTCAAGAGCTTTCCCTGCCTGTGCTAGACTGTGTAGATTCTGAACTGTTATTTTGACCCATATGTATGTCTTGTATGGTAAGTACTGTAGTCTAGAGGTTATGTGTTCCTCGTGTTCTTAAATGTTCTTGCCAATGCTGGGAGTTGAGAATTGCCCAGGATTCTGTTGATAAAGAGGAAACTTTAAAATTCATACCACTTAACTTATTTGTTCTGTTTGCACACTGTTTTGTAGTACTGATAAAGTAGCCTACTAGAAGTAACACAATGTTCTGAGACCATAAGAGACTGTTTTGCAGAGGTTTGGTAACTTAGTAGTTTTCAAAGGCTTAGCAACTGTAACACTCAGCTGGGTTGTGAGCCAGTGCATTTGCATTTTTAATTGCTCATTTAGAAGGAGTTCATTCTTCTGTCTTTATATTTTCACTTAATTTGCTTTTGGTGTTGAAGGATTCCTGTGTCTGTCCTGTACTTCAATCTGGATTTCTCCCTATGCTACCCCTAACTCCTTAGCAGTGCTTTGTCTCTGTAGGGTGCACTTGCTGTGTTTTACTTACCTATCCATTTGCAAAATTTTTGTTTCCTGTCTGTCCTGAATAGATGTCTTTTTCTTTTCTCCCTGAAATGTTGATGCTCTTTGATAGACTAAGAAATTGGGATGAGAATGCAAACCAATCAGATGGATTACAGGCATCCTTTAAAAAGGAAAAGTCTTGAAGATATTTATGTAGCTTTTGTTAAACAGCTGTAGAATTTTGCCAGTGTTCAGTTCTGTAGTTCCACACGGGCTTCGCTCTGTTGTTTGGGGTTGGCGGTTTGTTTATTTTTATTTTTTCCCAGATAGTTGAGAGATCCCTGGCAGTGTTCTTATTTCTCAAGCATTCTTTCTGCTGTATTCATGAAACTTTCTCCACTTCCCTTTCTCTGTCTTGCGTGCATGTTCTGCCACTGTCTGAAAAGCTTTATAGGCCCTTGAAAGGGTGGTGAGATTGTAAGATTTGTACTCAAGCTGTAAGACCTTGAGTAAAAAAACTGCTAAAGACTTCAAGCCATAGTACAGAAGTCTTAATATCTTACTCCCTTTCAGAAAACAAACTGGCCTCTTATTATTATGTGATTAAATCATAGTGTGAAATAATCACTTTCCTATATTAAAAAAATGTTGCAATATTTCTACTATTAAAAATGAAACTATCTTTTTGAAATACAGGTTATAAATCGTTCAACAACAGAGCTACCTCTTACAGTGTCATATGACAAAATATCTCTTGGAAAACTCCGATTTTGGATCCACATGCAGGATGCTGTGTACTCCCTACAACAATTCGGTATGTTTTTTATCTTTCATGATTTCAGGCCAAAAATTAAAAAATCAACCAACCCCTCATTTATTTTTCCTGTAAGTATATAGCTGACACTTTAACTGTCTCTTCTGGTTAGTTAGCTAAAAGGTTTAATGCTACAAATCTTACGTTGTTTTACCTTGAGGTAAGGATGTCAACATTTTGTTTCCATTTGGTGGGAAAAACAGAATAAAGAAAAATAAAAAAAAAAAAAAAAAATTTTTTAAAATAAACTTTATTTGGACAGTACTACTGTAAAAGTGTAAGAGGCCAAAGTAGAGGAGAGAATTTTTGCTATAGGTTTTCTCTGTCATCCATGAAACTGAAAAGCTGGATCACTGTTACATAAGCTTTAATATGAGCTATATACAGCTGGTCACTCTAGCCATAAACCCACAGTGAAATACAGGCAGGCACAGCACAGTCTTTGGGCTCAAGCTTGTCATGAGGAAAGAACTTGGATTCTGGTCGCACTGATTCTGATGCTTCAGAACTGGCTGGTGGTGTCTCGCTTTGGCTCAGTTACAAATTTATAAGGTAGTCAGATAAATTGGAGGCTTCACGTACATGAAACTGTTAACTTTTGTGTTTTGCTTAAAGTAATGGAACAAGTATATACTTCCACTCTGAAGTTCATATTCTCAGTGTTGGTGATGATATAAGCAAGCTTTTACTGTCTTTAAATGTCAGTTCCACTGATGCACACTTTGTGAGTCTGTTAAAAATCCACGTCTTATTTTCAGGGTTCTCTTTAGTTTTCTTTCACTGGACTGTACTTGGCTTTTCTTATGCTGGACTAAGGAACTATGTTGTACCTGAACTGGTATTGATGTATATGAACACAGGATTCTTCCTGATCCCTTCTTTTTATGCTCTTCAGATAGCAATTTGAACTTTCAGGCCATGAGATCTTAAAAGTTTCTTAAAATCCTTCCCAGTTCTATTTTGTTTTGTTTTGTTTTTTTTATAGTGCAGATAGATGCAGTATTCTGCTAGTTTCCCAAGAGCCACATGCAGGGGAAATACTGCTTCCATACTGCTCAGTGTTGTTGTTTGTTTAACAAAATATAGTCAGTAAGAGGGAGAGGGTTTGGTTATTCACTGTCATCTCTGAATTAATATTTTATGATGGACAACTTACCATTTAAGCATTGGTTCCTCTGGGAAAAATAAAAGTCTCTGTTCTGGTACACAGTAGTTTCAGAGTGCAGTACCACAAGCAGACATACTACCTGTGTACAGTGTAACTTAACCAAGTCTAGACTCACCAAAATAGAGGTAGACTTGGGTTTTACCCAGCAAAGTTGGCATCATGTTGTGAATTTATGATTCCTTAACTACACGTGTGCGGATGACATAAGATTCTTTTCATACTGGACTCTACTACAGCAACAATTAACTGTCTGGTGGTACTTGCATAATTACTTGTTCTTTCTCTTAGGGTTTTCAGAAAAGGATGCGGATGAAGTAAAAGGAATTTTTGTTGATACCAACCTGTACTTTCTGGCTTTGACGTTCTTCGTAGCAGCGTTCCACGTAAGTGGAGAAACTTTACCATTTTTAGGAATTACAGAATATGAAATAAATAAAGGGGGGAGGGGGCTGAATGTCAGGTGTTTCATTTATTAAGAACTGTTTATGGAAATAATAATCTCAATAGAGCAATGGAAGTGTTTTCTGGTACCAGTCAGCCGTATTTCTAATATGGAGTTCATATAAAAATCTCAAATAAGGCAGAAATTTGAGATAACTAGATATATTTCACTCAAGATTGTTAGTTTATAAAACATTTAACATCATTATCACTTCTTATTATTTGTAGTTGAACTGAAGCTCCTAGAATTAATATGCCTGTCAACATTAATTCAAACTTCGTTGAGTTGTCACAAGGTTTACTGCTGCAGTGGCATAGCTGGGACACCAGTAAAAAAAAAAAAAAAGAGTGTCTGACTTCTAATCCTTAAGAGTTTAGATCAGCTGATCTAAATTGCTTCAAAAGGTTGTTGCTGTAAAGTGCAGATCTTAAGGTTCTAGTCAAGGTTATTTGATGATGTTGACTTCCTCAGAACTGTGTGTCTTGGTTTAGATAGGAAACTTTGTTCTAATGAACAATTCTTCTAGACTTTGTTGTTCTACTGTGAATATTTTTGTTATCCACAGTTACACTAAATACAGTTCCCATACTCTGGGAGAGATGAGAACTTGCTGTGCCATGTTATGTTTCCTTATACTAAAGTTAATTGGTTAATCTTTAATTTGGTTTGAAAGCCTTAGACTTTTCATCCATATTTGTTAATTTTTTCCAGTTTGTTTATTGGATTGTAAGGTATCTGTAGACTGGGACTAGCTCTTCTTTTATGCATAATTTGCCAAAACTAAAAAGAAAATACACTTTTTCATTAAAATTCTCTGACCCAAAAATTCCCTTAATCAGTGCTGCTTTTTTTTTTTTTTTTTAAGACAGTGGTTGCTTAAAGGAAATACTGAAAAAAACACTGAATGAAAATACTGGGAAAAAAATATTCACTGCAGATAAATGTGATGCTAAAATGTTTCTGAAGTTTGTCAGCTTCTTAGTGTTGAAATAGAGAGGACACCTGACTTGCCTAAATTGACTATCAGTCCAATTCAAAGCACTCTGAATGTAATTTAGTGTGGCATTCTCTGGTCTATTGAGGAGGTGAGCAGTTCCTCAGGGTCCTTGTTCTTCATCCTCTACCCTTTATCGGGTCACTTTCATTACAGAGCACTGCATTGTGCAGCATTGTAATAGTAGCAGCAGCAGTATTTGGAATTCATCCTGTCAATTTGTCCTGCTGTTAGAGCTTGGGCTTCCAAAACAGTTTTTCTTTTGACGTTTTCTTTGTGATACTTAATTTTTATTTCTGAACCTTCTAAACCATTTTTTTCATGAATTCCATCCTAAATGCATTTGTAACAGTTCAGCTGGCAGTTTCTAATTAGTGCATGTTTCAAGTGAGTATGTTTCTTGCTATTTGCAGCTTCTCTTTGATTTCCTTGCATTCAAAAATGATATCAGTTTTTGGAAGAAAAAGAGGAGCATGATTGGGATGTCTACAAAAGCAGGTATGGGACAGAATGTGAAGTGTTGTACATGTGATATGTAACATACGCTGTGTTTTTCCAGTCTTAAACTATCTTGACACTGTAGATTCACCAAGGCGACAACATTTGGCGGTTTTGTGTATGCAAAGAAGACTGCTAACAGGCTGGTTCTGACTTTGTTAGCATTGTGCTCAAGAGTCACTTGCTTTTAAGCACTTGTGTCACTTCCAAGGTTTAACTGTCTAGCCATTGAGAATTAGTTTAATGTTAAGTCAGCTACCACGTTTCTCTTGCTGAAGGAACAGAAAAATACTTTGAGGAAAAAAACGAGGACCAGAAAGAATCCCATGGGTAGAAGGAGGGTGCTCTTACGGGTACTGCTGTTCTGCAAGTCCTGTGTGTTCCTAGAGACTCAAAAATATTTGGGGCTGGGGGGAGATGCTGTACTGTAACACTGTTGTTTGATCTGGGCTTTGATGTAAACAGGAGCAGTAGAAGCTGTTGGGGGTGGAAAGAGAACAGGAGGGTTGAATTGACTTGGGTATGGGAAAGACGAGAGGAAACACAGTCATCTGATATTTTGTCAAGCTTTTCTAGAGACAGATGAAGGTAGTAGCCAGCTTTGGACTCTTGAGGTTTCACACACCACTCCCCAGCCTTGTTTGTTGTGCTAATACTCAGTGTTTGGTTTGCTAATAGATTTTTCCATTCTGATTATAAATCAAAATGATAAACCTGGAGTTGTGACCTCTGAGACTATTCCTATTTATATCATATATACAGATTGATTAAAATGTGAGGAATAGAAATACCAGGAAAAAGATGAGGCATTCTAAATTATGAAGAACAGGAACACATTTTCCTCATGTGGAGAATCTATTTTTCATCTTTATCAGAGCGTAAGGCATTTATACTGCTGCTACTGCCACCATATGTATGCCAAAGAGTAAAAATTAAAATGGACCTTGAAATTTCAGACTTGTGTCAATTGCCAGTTTAAACAATGAGTAAAGTCAAATTGGAAAGACTGTGTGACAAATGTGGTTTTTTAACTTTACTATCGAATTATCAGTCTTCAATCTCCAGCAACTGATGTTTCTATCCTCTCTTTAGCAAGCTGTAGTAACTTTGCAGCTTGCATTTCCTTCTTGCCCTGAGGGAGAAGTGCAAAAGGCAATAGCTCTGGAATAGTACAGTGTAATTATTGATGTCTGAACTTGTTGTAGTTCTTCTCTCTTTTTTTCTGCTATTCAAGTCTAAGAATTAGTTGGTAGATGCTTATAAGCATCCAAGATTTTGCAAAACCTGAAAAAAATAATCCTAAATTACATTACTTAACATTTAGAAACATTAAATGAGTTGCATGAGTTTAGAAGACTGACATTACCTCACAGGCTTTCAGCCTTGAGACAAGAATCATGAATGTAATTCATAGAAATACATTTCTGAATTGCTGCAGTACAGAAATCTTCCTTAAATGTTCCAATTTCCTTTTTTGATAAGGATTTAATAAAATACTTTTGTTGCTTACTTACCTGGAGGTATGTAGACCACTGAATGTTTCTAGGTCTAATTGATGTATCAAGATGTGTGTTAGAAGTTCACGCTTAAACTGCGTAAGACAGAACTACAGTAGGCCAAAAGTTTCCTGTTATCTCAGATGTTCATTTAAATATTAATAAGCCTTTTGTTTTCATTTTTTTCTATCTAGTGCTTTGGCGGTGCTTTAGTACTGTTGTAATATTTCTTTTCCTTTTGGATGAACAAACAAGTTTATTGGTACTGATCCCAGCAGGCATTGGTGCAGTGATTGAGGTGAGTTCTTAAAGCCCCAGAACCAAATACCAGCTTTGCAGTAACACCTGGAGTTTATCGCAGAAAAAGAAGGCTAAAGTAGTTACTGGGAAAATACTGCTGTGGCATGCTGTGGCAGCAGCATTGTTTAACTGGCTTTCAGTGGGAAAGGAGATTGGATCCCTTTATCAAAAAAACAAGCTGCAAGTAATTGCGCTGAGATGGGCTAGCTGGTATTGTGGAAACCAAACATAAAGCTATGCTGAGGTTCCTTCCTATCACGTCACTTGATAGGCATCACTCCTGACCAGGCATGTATAACCTTGTCACAACAAGCCTTCACAGACATTTGTCAAAGAGCAGGCTGTGTGCCATGAGGCAGTGACACAGGTCTGCAGCTTTCTCTCTGGCCTTGACTGAGGTGCTTGGGGAAGGAGAACAAGGCAACTGCTGGCTATGTTCATCAGAAGACCATGTTCAGTCAGTGGGTTGTCAGATACTGTTTAGAAGCCTACTTTAGGTGTAGTAAAGCACAAAGTCAGCAGTAATGAGAAGGGCAGATCCCTCTACTTAACATTTCCTGCAGGTCTGTTCATTTCTCAGTACTTAATAAGTTCAGGACTCTTACTAGTCATCAGTTACAGCTACAGACAATCCCTGTGGAGACAGAACAGTTGAGAATTTTTAGTTGGTGATTAATTTGTTGAATGCAAAGTCACTAAGTGATCCTTAAATTTCATCTTATTGTATAAAACAGATTAAGCTCCTGTGAAAACTATGAACAGTGTTGTCCTAAACAGTACCATTTCATTGGCCGTAACATTTTTCAGTAAATTAAGATATTTAAGTCTGATGTGCTCCTCTGTTAATTTTACTGTATCAGATTTTCCTATGGTTTTGTTCCTATAAATAGTGTTTTGTCCTATATTTCAAACTTTCTTTAGCTATATCAAATTTTAACTAAATTTCAAGGATAGCTATATATCCTACAAATACGTTACCTCTTGTGTAGAATATGTTATTTTTGATCACTTAAATCTAAATATTTAAAGTTTAAAAAAAAGTAAAGACCTCTGAAATTCAGAAGTCAAGTGATTTAAAAGTGAAAGACATCAAGAAAAATTATGCTTTTTTTCTTTTTTTTTGTAGTGAGGAAGAAGAAATAGCACTGGTCTCTAAACTTTGGTTTTTTAGCCCAGAGGTTTTAGTGGAAACCAGATCATGCATGTATGGTGGTAGGGTAACAGGAATGATCAGCTATGCTACAGGATTTAAGTGAAATTAAAATGGTTAAGTTTTTGCATTTTTCTTTTATGATGAAGGTGGAGTTCTCAGTTGCTGCTACCAAAGAACAGGGAGACTCAGATCTCATTTGGTTATTGTTCCTGTCTGATATTCTTCTTGGAGCTGCCCAAAGATGTGTCAAATCAATCTTTGATAACTGTAGTTCCTATGACTATTTGTCTCCTACTGTCTTTCTCATGTGCCTTATTTTCCAGTATGTTGGTTTTAGATCGCAGGCTGGGGGAACTGGCTTTAAAGGTTTACATAGGAACACTGTGTGGGACACTTAAATTGAGACAAAATGTTCTGTAGGTTCTGTTCTCTCAAGTGATGGTGAGATAACATGGTTGTCTGAAGTTGAGAATGAACATACAGATTGTACGGCTCAAAGGAATTTGTCTGCTGGGAAGAGCTTTTTCATAGCCTGTTCTTAAAACCCATTTCTCACTAATAGTGTCACTAATAGTGACATTCCTTTTTTAATAAGTAATTTTCTCATTTTCATCAAAGATGACTGTAGAGGATCATCTTTACCATGTTGTCCTTTCCTGTTTGAAGGACATGATGGATAAGAAGATGGTGTATCTAAAGTTAAAGAAGCCTCATCCACAAAAAGCTTCATGGAGTGTAGCTCTCCTGGTGACCTTAATGCATTACGAAAGCTGTTTAATCAGTTTAGCAGGGTGGGTACATGAGAAAATTTTCACGTGAACTGAACCTTCTGTTACATCAGGCTCAAATTGTTACAGCAGTACATGAAGTAGCCAGACAATTCACTGGATTCACTGATTTTTTTTGCTTGTAGACTACTACTGAAATGCAATGACCATGTAAGTGTCCACTTAATCACTGTCAGGAGTTCTAATGCATCTTCATCTTGAAGACACCACCTGACCTCAAAGGCACATAAAAACTGGCTAGGCAGGTGCTCACTAAATGCCTGACCTGTGCTGCCTGGTGCTGAGAGCAATTAACCCCCACCCAAGTGCTGCAATCCAGCTATCCTGGAAGGACTACATTTTTTCACTTAAAGTACATCATCTGGTAAGGAGACAATAGTGCAGGCTCCCAGTGTTATACTTGTCTGGTGACAAGACATTTGGTTTGTGTAGGGACTCAGCCGGAATGCTGCAATCAGGCTGCTGCTGCTTTATGCAATGGGTGCTTAAAATAGGTACTCTGGAGTCTTGATTCTGACTTTCTGAATCCTGCATAAGACATTCTTCTGGATAATCCTTTATTTGCACCTTTGTTTTTGCTAATTGCAGCTCTGGAAAGTGAAGAAAGCTTTGAAAATGACAATCAAGTGGCAAGGCTTGAGACCCAAAATTCAGGTAGAGTATACATTGACCTGCTAATGATTACACTCTTGAGTTACCTGTCTGCTTTCAGGTTACTGTGCAGTGTGCCTTTTAATGAAATGAAATTTAAAATTAAAAAAAACAAACCAAACTATAAAAGTTTCCTATGTACATGCTTTTGCTCTGGGTGGTTTAATCCAAATGCTGGATGAGCATTTTTAAACTTAGGAATTTATTTGACAATTTCTGTAGAAGCAGCAGCAGCTCTTTGTATGTACTTAGAGTGTGAGAAACTTCAGAACTCCTCTCTCAGTCCTGCTACATCTTAAGAGGTGGGACTGTGCTCCTGCCCTGGTGTTTGAAAGGCACTCTTAACTGACATCATGATTGGAAGTAAGAAATGGATTTTTTTTCATGAAGGTGTAGGTATAACTTCTCCATTTTGGAACTAGAAGGTGTGACAGATCCTGAGAACATAACAGTCCCTGATAAATCCTCTGTGTGAAAAATAAATCCCGGGACTGTTTGCAGGATGTGCAGTGGCAGCACAGATTATGTGAGTGTAATTTTTTTAAAGTGCAATCTACTTTGAAAATTCACCCTGTTGGTAGGAGAAACAGTTGCCTAATTTCAGTGTTTACTTCACAAAAAAGTACTGGGTTTTTTTTCTGCTTGAAGTCTATGCATTTTGAGTGTCTGATAGCTCTGGTGGTTGTTTTATCCGTATTCCAGGAACTATGTTTATGCAGTCACTATTTCTGGAGATGTGGACATAACCCATAATTGACCTCTTTATGCAAGAAAATGGTTATACTTTTTAATGGTTGCTTCCTTTATCTCCCAAATTCTTAGCCACTTAATTTTGCGTTGTGAACTCTTCTGTCTCAGCAGCATATTTATTCCTAAGTAAAGATGATCTGAATATTTGGTGTAAAATATGAAGAGAAAAAATAAACTTTTTGCCTACCCTGTATTTAGCAGGCTGCACAGGACATTTCTCTGACTCTCTTGTATAGATTTTTATAAGAACTTTGAACCGTTACCTAGTTTAATGTCTGAGTAGTTTAGTTTGCAGTTTAAATCTCTTTAGGGAGACAGACAGCAAGTGCTTTTACCCCCAGTTCTGACTTGGTTATACTTTTTATATGTATTGCAGTTTGGCACATATACTGACTCTGAAAAGAAAACCGAGGAGTATGATACCCAGGTAAGAGGGATTTCTATGACTTCTGATCTATAAAGTCTATGTATGTGGCCTGCTGATTGATTTGCTTTACTCTTTTTATTGCTGCAGGTGTACTTCCCACATTCTCATAGTTGTTAGGTGGATCATGAACATGTGGATGATCAGATAGTGAAGATTCATTCTGATCATTGGGGGGGGGGGGGNGTGCTAAAGGGTGGGGGGGGGGGAAAGAAAAAGAAAAATCAAATGGTGAAATAGCTGTTAGCTGAATCCAGTTAAAACATTTCTCTGAGAAGCAGAATTGCAACAGACTTACCTGAAGAGAAATATTTTAAAGAGTTTAATTCACCATTCACAAATTCAAAGATTTGTATTTGTACCTGATGTGTATACCGGATGTGTATGTTCTTGTGCTTCCTGATTTCTGGACTTGAACATGAGTGACAACATTGGTGTTAAGTAGAGAGCTACTCTGAGACACTGATATTTGCCTATGCTCTAAAGTGCTTGGTTGCCTTAACTGGGCATTGGAATTTTCACCACCTTCCCTAGAACTGGAAGCATGCTGGAAATCGTAGTAGGCATTTGGGAGCAGGAAGAGATTTTCAGGAAAAACAAAATGTGGCTGTCTTCTAGTTAATGCCTTGAAAAGTCTCCTGTATATAAAATATGAACTAACAAATTATTTTCCTTATCTCTTAGGCTATGAAATACTTGTCATATTTGCTCTATCCACTGTGTATTGGAGGTGCGGGTTACTCCTTGCTGAATGTCAAATACAAAAGGTACTGTAAATCTATAAATGATCTTATCCATAATTGAAACATTCCTCATTTTTCTGTATTAATTAATTGGAGATGATGGGTTATGGAAATCAGTTATTTTAGTTGGTTGGATTCATAAACCAGGAACTGGAAATTTTCTTGTTCTGTAGGATCTAATGCTGAAGTGTCTGTTTCAGTATTTCATGAAAAGGTGAAATTCTTGTCCACTTTCACTCAAAATAATACAGCTAGTTCATTTTGTGTTGAAGAGATTCAAGCAAGTGCACAGCCATGTGACTTTGTTGTGGAAAAATCTGCAAATGCAAGCATGGTGATGGCCATGTAGATTAATTTTATTTTTTTTTAAATGTGGTCTTTAGGCCCAGAAAGGATGAGAGGTAGAGCAAGCAGTAGCTTAAAATAACATCAAAAAGAACTACTGTTTCTGCATATATGGGCTGCAGCACTTGAAATTGGAGCAATTTCTGGGCTATTAGAAAAATAGGTTTTGTAAAAGGTTTTTGTCTTAATAATGAGCTAACAAATACTCACTATTTAAATATTCTGCTTTTCTCACATAATTCTTGGAAGTTATTCCATACTGCACAATACTGTGTGCCAGGTGTTTTACAAACTGCAGCTTAAGAAAGTCAAAATAATTCGTATCATAGAATTTTTGTCATTGTTAACTCTGTTTGTAAGGAAATGTGACGGAACAAGTAATATTACCAGTGGATTAGCCTTTAATCTTGTAGGCATTTTCTGATGCATTTTTGAGATGCTTGTGGATTAGTGAAGTGCTGCTACAGCTGTAATGTTTCTGTTAACATGTTGCTAACACAGCAGTGCAAGTTTCATTTTAAATTATGTAACTCGAGCATCACAACTATTAGCTGTTCTCACTCTTGCAAGCAGAAGTGTGGAATTTGACCACTATTTGTAAGGCTGCTGTTCTTTTTCTAAGATTGTGCTCCGTTGAACATCGGGGAAGGCTTGTTAGATGTAAAGAGGGAAAAATGTGGATTCCTTATATTTATGTTTTGGGCTTTTTAAGTGTCTTCTGTAGTGGTTTGCACTGAGTAGTATTTGTTGTTTGAAATTTAGTACATCCATACAGTGCAATATTAAGTGTGTGTGTCTCTAGTATTTAGAATATAGTGTTACCTTTGCATGTCTTAATACAGTCAGGGTTCAGTGTACAATATTATATGATGTCAGTTTGGGTGCAGAAGTCTTAAAACATTCTGCAAAAGTACAAAAGCTGTTGATAAAACTCTCAAAACTCATTGTACAGACTGATAAGCATCCTTTGCTTAAGCTACCTTCTCTGGAGCCCTTCCTAATCCAAGGAAGAGGAGAGGTATGTTGTTCTTGCCTGAAGTAATTCACCACATAGCCATTTCTTGAAGTAGTCAGCATGCGATCATGTAGAGGATGTATTACAGGTACATATTTTTGTTTGAGGTGAAAAATAACTGAACTGTCTTCTTTCTTTGTAGCTGGTACTCCTGGTTGATTAACAGTTTTGTTAATGGTGAGTCCCTCCTTATGTTTTGGGTTGTTGTGGTTTTTTTCCTATCCATATTTCTTCACATGGAGAGCAAGTCTCTGTAGTAGAAAATCAGCTTCTGTCAGTAGTAGCAATAGGTCAATACTGTAGGTTCCTAAATGATCTCAGTGACGGAGAAAGGGCGAAGATTCAACCCAAAGTGAACAAAAGGATTAGATGCATCTTGTCTCTTTAGAAAAACTAGTGTAAATCTCTGATTGTGAAAGTGTAGTTGTGTGATGTACTTCTATTGTGCATTTGATTCCAAGTTTTCCGTATTTTATCTTCAGGAGTGTATGCTTTTGGATTCCTGTTTATGCTGCCCCAGCTGTTTGTAAACTACAAGGTAAGATTAAAAAGTGATAAAATACTGCTTTTTTAGTTTCTTCCAGACTTTATTACAAGCTGATATTTTTATTCCTAGATGAAATCTGTTGCACACTTGCCGTGGAAGGCTTTCACATACAAAGTAAGTAACGCTCTAATTTAAAGATTGGCACAGTCATGTTGGAAATAACTTTCTCTAAGAAACAGCTTAGTAATAATTAGCTTAAGGCTGACAGTGCCTTTTTTGTTTAAGAACTAAACTTGTTTGGAACTGTCCTTTAAATAGAAAACTGATTTCAATTTTTCATAATGACTTCCATATAATGAGAATATGTGCATCCTTGTTTTGATGATAATTGCCGCTTTTTGTACTGTTAGCTGTCTTGTGCAGATGCAAATGTTGGTCCTGCAAATAAATCAGCCAGTCCCAATTTAATGCATTATTTTAGGGAAAGATGATACTAACAAAGGCTAGTTCTCAAGAAACAGATAGGACCCCTAAGAGACCTTATTTTGGCATGTTCCAGGAGCTACTGGAGACTGAAGTAATGTTCGTGCTTTTCTGTGCTGGGGTAATTCTGAACTTCTGAGCAGGGCGGTGACAATTGTGTGGTGGGTTGTTGCATGTTAGGAGAGGGGCTGCACTGTGGTGTCCCTCCTCCCTGTCTAGACTGTCCTTGTAGGTAATAAAGATATGCTATAGGAAAGCTTAACGCCTGGTCTTGGAGGAGGGGAGCATGGATTTATCTCAAAACAAAATCAGCTTAGGAACCCCTTGATATCTGCATACCTACAGGCACCCACTTGTGTGTCCCAGGGGGTTTCTGTAGTATTCAGGATGCACTCAAATATCCCAGTTGGGATTCCTTGTGCTGATATAGTGGTTGGAGGACATCCACTGTTGAGTTTCTATGTCTCCTGTGTTCCTGCTCAGTCAGAAGCTATGTGCTGGTTTTGTTCTTGCACTCCTAAAGAGCTGATACCATTTTGGCTCTATCTTTTCCCACGTCTCTGAGTCATGAAGATTTTTGTACTGTTCTTTGTTTTCCTGATCATTGTGTCCTGAGAAACCCTGTCTGGATGTACTGGGATCATGAAGACCTTGATGCCATGAACATGTGCCCTTTTTTCTTGTGCTTCCACTCATAAATACTTAAATTTATTCTTCATTTGTATTACAAATTATAATACTGTATTACAATTCTCCAGCACATCCGTACTTCAAAATTGTGTCCAATTCTGAACAGATGATCTGGGACAAAAGAACTAAAAATCTTGAAATTTGGAGTACCTTTTAGAGCTTTTAATTTGATCCTACAGCAATAGCCTAATTTTCTGCTGCCCTAATATTTTTAAGGAACTGTGGTAAACAGATTTAGCAGAATAGCAACTAAATGGCATTTGATACGGAAATATAGATCAAAATAAAACCAACCATCTAGTGTTTCAGAGGTGTAAAAGGTATATCACTGAAGTAATCTCACAGTTTTACTTCAGCAACAAAATACAGTAACCAAGCAGAGATATCAGCAGGTAAACAGACAGCAAAGGGAGAGTATTCTAGCAAGTAACCTCTAAAGCAGTAGAATTCTCTTGCTGGATAGCCTTTTCTTACAGAGCATTTGTGGTTTCCTGATAAGATGCCAGAGGCTGCCCGCTTACAAAGGCTCGTGTGTATGCAGAAAACAGTATATGATGTTTTCAGTTATGTTGAACGTATCAGAAGGGGTAATTTACTTCTTCCTAGTGGGTATTTAAACTTGCTTGCTCTCTTCTGCACGTTGAAGAGTAGAAAGAATAGTCTACGGTCTCGTCTGCGATTGTTATTTTAGAAAACTTTGGGGTTTTCCTTAACTTGAGCGATTTGCTGTTTTGGAAGACCTTGGCAAAAGTCAAGACTATTCTAACTTTGCAATTTCCATAGTATTTAAATTTGTACCTTTTATACTTTTATGAGGAGTACCTTCAAATTAAGTAATGGCAAAAGAAAACTAGCTGGACTAAATACTGTTAGATGAGCTGCCTTGCTGCATTCAGTTTCACTGGCTTATGAGGACTGTCAAAAAGTGCCTGAGGGATGGAGCATTTAGCTTTTTCTTCCTTTCATCATTCTGGGATCACTCAGGTGTTGACTTGGAAAGGCTGCCTTTTTTCCAACTTGCCAAGGTTTTTTTGGTTCCGTGACAAACCTTCTCTGCACAGGCTTGAGAAGTGCCATCCATATTCTCTGTACCGATGGATTTGTTTTGACTTGCCAGAGAGAGCTTTCCTGTTGTAAATAACCAGATCTCCCTCCTGTACAGCACCCCTATCCTGTGCTGATGCTTTGTTTGTTCCATTATATAAACATTGGCTCTTTTTGAAGAGTGAGTCCTCTTGTGCTTCAAGAATACATCATTTTCCCCCTTCTTGTGGTATGGATTAATGTACAGCTTCCTAATGTCGAAAGGAGAAGCCATGTTACTGATTCAGGCTGTTAACCCAGCACAGAATATTCTTTGCTGGATTTGTTTCCTGCTGGTTTTAGTGAGTTGAAACAGGTGGTTTCATCATGTGAGTACAAGAGCTCTTTCTCTAGAAGGGTTGAGATCTTGTCCTCCATGTAGGCTCAAGCCAGATCCAGAGGAGTTGCCCTTCTGGGTACTTTATCTCCTCTGACAAAGTATTTCTGCCTTTGCATGCCTGGAGCTTGTTTGCATTGCTTTCCCAGCAGATGTCTGGGAATTTAAACTGTCTCACTCAGAAAAAAGCAGTGAGGAATTGCTTCATTATTGCTTCATAAACAGAACCTCTAGTACGTCTAGTTGAGTGGAAGTGGTGTAGAAACTTAGGTCTCAAGTAAGGGATGGAGGATTACTTCCAGAAGAGCACTGAAAGTATTTTACACTCTCTCTAAGACTATCAAGTTCATGTTCTTAAGAGCAGTAAATCAATAAGTTTACACAAATTTCAATTTCCCACATAACTGACATTTTTTTACAAAAGTGATAATTTGAGTAATGAGTTAATAATAGTGATTCTTTTTTTCAAATTTCTTTTAAAGATTGCACTGAAGTTGAATCTGGTTTTCCCCTCACGTGATGATACTCTCACTTACCTCAAGTAGTCCTGCTGCCTTTTACTTGTAACTATGATAGTGTGGTCTGCAGTAGACAGTATGGTCTTCACTAAATACAGCATTTTAAAGTTTGTATTAATTAGTTTTTCAGTATAACCTGAAGGTATTGTCATGAATACAGAAGTAGTCTGTATTCCTACTGAAAAATACAGTCCTAGGAAGACAGTTTCCTGTAGCCTTGTATGACAGATGACTTCTTTTTTTCACAGACAACTGAAATATACTTTTATTTTATTTGTAGGCATTCAACACCTTCATTGATGATATATTTGCTTTTATCATCACTATGCCAACATCTCATAGGCTGGCATGCTTTCGAGATGATGTCGTGTTCCTGGTCTATCTTTACCAAAGATGGTATGCTTTTCTTTAGCCATCATCAGAGTTGTTACAGTGCTGTAGGTGGTTGCAGTCTTCTGCTGTAAAGAACTATGAAATAGTTTGGCATAGACTTCAAGCAGAATTTTTATACCATGGTAATAGGTAGTGCAGTCTGGATAATGGTAGCTGTGTGTATGCCTAGTGAAGGGAATGGTGAGCAGGGGAATCCCAAAAAGGAGATCACAATACAAATAAAAGGAGCAAAAGTATGATCTCTGAGGTCCCTTCCAACCCAGCCTATTCTATGATTCTATGATTCTATGATAACTGACAGTATTCCTGCACCCTTCTTGGCATTCTGAGAGTAGCCAAGAAACTCCACTTCTCAGAGCACTTGCATAATTGTTGTCAATCCTCCCTCCCCAGAACAACAGTCCTCTTTGTCAGCAGACAGTTGAGAACTCTCATAGCCTGAGATGTGGACACCTGAACTAACAGTGAAGGAGAGCAATTCTTAAGCTCATATTCACAAACTGAATTAGGAGTTCTGGGCCTCTGACCCTTGCTGAGTGTCTGCATGTCTGCATAAGCTCAGTATCTTCCAAGTTGCTATGCAAGGCACTAGCAAAGGATGTTTGCTGGTTTGACAGCAGAGGGATTGCCCTGCTCTGCTGTCCTCTATCTCATTTCCAAACACAAGCTAGCAGGTTCTCTTGTAAAGTGAGTATCTGGTGAGTTTCAGATTCTTAAAGTAACTAAAATCAGACAGAGAAGGCGGCTACAGGTAGTAATCATGGAAATATGAAGTAAGTGAAGCTACAGAAAATGTATTCTCATTCCCAAGAACAAATATTTATATGTGGATCAAACAAGAATTTTAAGTCAACTTCATGTTATACCAGAATACATATAGATTTGTACATCTAACTAATCTTGAATACTTAATGCAGACTTCAGTTTTGGGTTTACATAATTGCACAGAAGTGTAGTAAAATAGGTCCCCTTCCAAGGTATTTTTCAAGCAGTTAAGAGCTCAAGATCTTCTGACAGGAGCTGGGCACTGGTTTTAAGTTTGAGAGGTATCCTGGATTGCTTGAGAAATACTCCAGCCAAACTTTAGGGGAGCTAGTACATGTCTTAAGAGGACCTGTTCTAAGACAGCTGGTTAATTTTTACTGTGACAAAGCTGCTGTGTCTGTAGCTAATCTTAAAACTCTTCTGGGTTTTGTTACGAAAGGGACTAGAGAGTATAATGAGAAAGAAATTAACTTTTAAAATGTAGTAGTACAGAACTGCTCTATTCCTCCAGGTAGCAGACAATGTGGTAATTTTTTTTTTTTTCCTGACAGGCTTTATCCTGTGGATAAGAGCAGAGTGAATGAGTATGGAGAATCTTATGAAGAAAAGCCAAAAAAAAAGGCTCATAGAGAATAACTGAGAATTGAAGAAGATTCTGACCCCTGGACTCTTACTGGCTTCATGTATTATCTGGTCTTAAGGAAGGAAAAACTTATTTAATAAGAGTATTTTTAAAGCTTATGACAGAACTACACGGACAATACATCTTCTATATTGCCAAAATCTAGTTTTGATATCCTCGTATTTCAAGATCCTCTTTTGTCCTCACAAGGTCCACGGTCTGCCAGATACCACTAAACAAACTTCCTGCTTTTAAACTTCTCTTTGGTGAAAACCTAAATGTCCTAGCCATTGTAGTGAATATCAAATCTGTGTTTTTGAGACGACTCACTGACTGAAAGGGTGGTGCCTATGCCACTAGGCTATGAGAAGTGAAAAAACCAAGCCAGCATGTCACAGCAGAATTAAGCATTTTTGCCAAACTAGAGGCTTTCAAAAATAAAATGTGTAATATTGGATGATATGCTAATTACAAACCATTCTCGGTTGATAATGGAGACAATGATAATTCTAGAAATTGTGATTGAAGTTGTAAGTTCTATGTGGGCATTTAAATTCATAGCTTAAAGAAATGTGGGAAATACAGGATGAGACAGATGGGGTTTTTAAAATTCAAATTCTGCCACAGTCTTAGCCTACAACATGGCAGAGGGTTTCAGTTGTCTTAAACTGAATGACGTGATAAAAATGTAATGTGATTTCTTTCAGTGTATCAAAGTTTTATATAAATACTTATGCATTGTTGACAGACCTTCTGATTTCTTGGCATAGCAGGTATTCATATAATGCAAATCATTATTCTATGCTAGGAAAGTCTCCTAACACATCTTACATTCTTAATCATGTAGTACCCCAGTGACCTATGAGGCCAAATTTCTCATGTTTCAAAGGGAGTAATTCCTTGATCTTTCCCATCTCCATTCCTGTCCCTTTGTATTTATAAGATGAAACATGCATCACTGAAGTGGAATGATTTTGCTCAAATATAATACAGGTTCTGCAAACTACGGGACACAGAGGAAAGGGGTGGGGGGAACACACAACCAGCCTGGTCAAGAATAGGTATCTTCCTTTCACGTAATTTGAAATCCATATTCTAGGGAACAGTTCATTAAGTGTGTGTTTTGATCTGTTTCCTTCAAATTAGTAAAAATAATTGGGTTTAATTATTATACCAAACCTCATAGCTATATCTAGAAATCATGGCTCTACATCTTCAAGAGCAAGTATCTTAGTAAGTGAAATACAGAGTCTATTCCTTTCAGCAGCAAATGAAATGCAATTTAAAAATAAAATCCGAAAGACACAATTCTAGTTCCCAATTCTAGTTTTGCTTTGGTCAGTAAGTTTACAAATTAACCCGAATCATTTTGAAGTTTCTTAATTAAATTGCATGCTCTTTGTGCAAGGCTACTGAACTTCAGTCTGTCATTGTTTGAAAATACCAACTGAATAACCTTGAAGAACACAGATCTACTCTTACAGTCTAACTAATTCACAAAGTGGATTTTACCCAGCTCTGATCCTGCAGAAGTCTGAACATATAAATGCTCAGGTCCCAAAAAGACAGAAATGTGCCTAGCTTCTTTTGTCACAGACTGCTGTCTCTTACACCAAAGTCCTCCTTACAGGCCACTGGCAATGGAAGAGTCTTGAAGTGAATATTAAACTCACATGTTAAGATCTCTTTATGCTGTTAATTTTAACTAAGGAGGACTGTTGATTTTAGCATTGAACACACAGAAATAAGTCTGTGCAGAACTGGGGTTTTGTTTGCTATATCCTGTATCTGGTTTGGATTTGTTTGGAAGGAGCCCTTTGCTGATAAGCAAACTAATTTGGGACTCCTATGTTGCCATCATCATAATAGTTAAATGTAAGTGTGCAAAAAAATTTCCTGATATAAATGATGCATATAGCACATTCCCTGTGATGCCATTTCAAAACAAGTTACTGGTTCTTCTAGAGTAGCTTCTGAAAGTCCAGAATACCCTATTCAGGTATTTCTAATGTTTCATCACTCATTTTTTATGTAGCTGTTGAAAAAAATCACTCTTGCATCTTTACATCCCGAGTTTATGGGTCTTCTGTCTTGCATTTCTGATGACAATGACCTCATCATATCCTAATAACACAGTAGTCCGAAAGAATATAGAATTAGAATATTTTAAGTCTTCAAAATGAGCAGGACTTTTCCTGTTCAAGTCATTTGTTTTATTCATTTAATTTCCAAATAAAAGACTTGGCATATGGGATAGAGACTTACCTTTTGTTGTTGGGAAGAAAGGTGGTGAAAAACTGTGTAACTTTGGAGAGATTAAATGAAATGTTTACATTTTCTAGTTGAGATGCATCATTAGCTTAAAGCAAAAGTGCAGTTCTGTAGATGGTTAATGCAGGAAAAAAGAATATATATAAAATTTCATTGAATGTATTGCAGCTCATACTGGATTACCAGTATCTGATCTATTCAGGATTTACCCCAGTGACCTATGCTTCCTTACTTTTAGAGTAAGCTGTGGTAGGCAACTGGGTGACCATGTCAAATTTTCATCTTCGTTAGGCTTGTAATGGCTTCTGAAGTTAAATACAGTAATTTGGGGCTGGTTTAGACTTAACTGGGAAAGTCATATGGTTCTGGAAGATGCTCTTGCACAGCACTTAACTAGTGCATAACAACATAGCAATCGTTATTCTCTAAGGGCACGAGTAAAGAAATGAGCTGGCTTAACTCTCGTGGGTGTGTACTACCTGTGGCTCAGTGCCTCTTGGCTGTGTTAGGGGGATGGTGCTGTGCTCCTGTACAGTTCTTCAGTTACTTACCCTCCTAGTTCTTGCTCGTCTTCACCTGCTTCTGACAGTGCTGTCCAAGAGGTGACATTCTGCCCTTACGGCTTTTTTTCCCTGGAGCCACAGGGCTGACTGAATAGCAAAATGGGCAGCAGAACAGACAGTTTTTCTCTTACCAGCAGGTCTTGAGGAGTCTGCTCTGCTTCTGTGACTGCTAGAGCAGGTCCTGTATACACTGCTGATATATAGCACCAGTGTGTGTGCGCCCTTTTAATACTGACTGGGTCCCAAGGAGACTGTCAAGGCTGGGGGAGGGACTCAGGGAAAGTCTTATGAGGAGAGGCTGAGGGAGCTGAGGTTGTTCAGCCTGGAGGAGACTCAGGGGAGACCTTACCTCTCTCTACACCTACCTGAAAAGAAGTTGTAGTCAGGTGGGGGCCGGGCTCTTCTCCCGGGCAACTGGTGACAGGATGAGAGGGCATGGCCTGAAGCTTCGCCAGGGGAGGTTTAGATTGGATCTTAGGAAGCACTTCCTCAGGAATGGGTGATAGAATACGGGAATGGACTGCCCAGGGAGGCGGTGGAGTCACCATCCCTGGAGGTGTTTAAGAAAAGATTGGATGCAGCACTTAATGCCATGGTCTAGGTGATGTCATGGTGTTGGGTTATAGGCTGGACTTGATGATCTTGGAGGTCTATTCCAGCCTCAGAAATTGTGCGAATATGCCATGGTCTAGTGACTGTGGCGGTAATTGATCAAGGGTTGGACTCGATGATCTCTGAGGTCCCTTCCAACCCAGCCTATTCTATGATTCTATGATTCTATGAATATGGCATTACACTCCAGCTGTTGTCAGCTACAGCAGCTACAGCTCTGCTCCAGAAGCATTAGGAGGTAATTCTCTAGTTTGTCTGCAGACTTTATGTTTTCTAGTTTTCCCATTGGAAGATAAAACTCGTGTTGAAGAAATGAAACATGATAACTTACTAGTCCTGCTGATACTCTTTACCTTACAGCTTTGCAATATTATAAGATCTAAAACAGTGCAGGTGCAAAGGGACATCAGGAGGCTGCCCAGTGCCCGTGCAGCATCTCATCCGTACAGAATAATTGGGCTTTTCCTGATTTGTGTTGTGTAAAACTCTCTGAGTGAATAAATCTGGCTACAGGAGTTGAGAAATTAAGCTGGGAAGAGCCCCCCTTTCCCAGTTGCCCAATGACAGTCTGACTGCTTTCCCTTTTACACTAGGAGAGGTTTCATCCTGCATCTGTGGGGATCCACACATGGATGCATTTAAGAATTTCCTTTTACTGCAAAAGGAGAACTGTGATGTCTCCTGTGTTTTCATCACCTGTGTTCCAATACCACTGCTCCTTCTTAAGGATATCTGGAACTAATCATTTTGCTCCAGCTTTTTCTAATCTTATTCCTTACTGCTTCTTTTAATATTGAGTCCCCCCAGATCCTGTATTGTCTTTTTTTTTAATCATACCCCCTACCCTGATGAATATACCTGCATCAAAAGGAACAGAATACTTTAGATTCAAAACTTAAAGACTTTAACACTGGAGATTTCTGGTTCATGTCTTTAAACTGACATAGGTGTAGCTTCTTCCCCAGCTTTCTGTTTGGCACTACTCTGTCCTTTTAGTTCTTGCCCATAAAACTTACTGCAAGCTGTTTTGAGTATAATACGTACCCTTTTCTCAGTTTCTGGACCCTAATGTTCTTAGTCAGCCACAACTCCACAGTCCTTCCTAACTTAACGGCAACCATCAAGAAGCTCTGCCTTATGATGATTTGTCCTCCTGTTCTTGCACTAATGGAGTCTTACATGCCTGCAAAGACACTTGGCTATCTTACTCATCTTGGACTTTGAAATGCTCAGAGCATTTTTATTAGGCGTTAATTGTGCCTAGCTGTCTTTAGCTTACAAGTTAGGCTGTGCTGAGCAACCTAAAGCTAGGCAAATGTTTCATTGCTATGGTTCACCTGCGTGCTCTAGTCCAGAGCTAACTACCAGGCCACCAAAGCAAGAGCCTTGGGAACCAGTGTGATTCCCGAGTGTGACACTCTTCATTCAGAGCAGCAAACCTGGCGTGGATCCAGCTTAGTGCCACATAATACTCACTACTGGGCTCATAGCCAACCAGCAGTGGCTATCCAGCACACTTTGCCTTCACTCCTTGCTGCCCTGCAACCTCCATCTGCATTGCTCGCAAGCTTCATCTCAGAGTTGTCATGGATACCTAGTTTGGACTAACTTCCACAGGATCTACTGGAGTATAGCCACTAATTTTCCACCTGGACTTAGGAATTTACATTTCCTGTACTAAAATTTTCAGCTCTTGCTACATCTGCTGTTGAGTCTCCCAACACAATCAGGTGTTTCATTTGCTAGTGCTGGTCGTGAGAATAGAAAGGAATAAGTTTTTTCATTAACTTGAAAAAAAAGGGGTTAACCTCACTGTCCCTGCCATCCCTGAAGTTGTTAAAAAGATAGATAGGAGGAAAAAAACCAAAACTTGAACCATGAATTTGTGTTGTTTCAAGCTGCCTCTGATTTTGTAAACTTGAGTATCTCAAAAGATGAGTGTCAGAGGACCACACAATCAGAAAAAATCCCATTCACAGACCTTGGCTCCATTATACCTGGAACACAGTACATGTTGTTCTGCAGCCTTGTACAGAGTTCCTCTGATCCTCTTTAGCTATGCCAGATCTGCAAGGGTCAGCAATACATTATGGATCTATTTGCTCATTAGCAAAAAACTGACTGATGTCCAGCCCCTCCCTGAATCCTGGCCTCCCTGCTGACCTCCCCCCAGCTTATATGCTAATCATGAGGCTATATGGTATGGAATATCCCTTTGCTCAGCTGGTGTCAGCTGTCCTGGCTGCTTCCCCTCCCAGCTTCTTGTGCACCCCCAGCCTACTCACTGGTGGGGTGATGTGAGGAGCAGGAAAGGCCTTAACTCTGTGTAAGCTCTGCTCAGCAGCAACTCAAACATCTCTGCATTATCAACACTGTTCTCAGCACAAATCCGAAAGGTAGCCCCATAGTAGCTACTGTGAAGAAAATTAACTGTATCCAAATCAAAAACAGCACACAGAAAAAAATAATTTTCCCTCAAACTCTCTAATACTGAAAGGCAGGGTGAAACTTTGAGGAAGAGGGTGCCTGAGGATGAGCAAAGTATGATGCACTTAGGCATGGCCGGCCGTCAGCCAAGAGGCTGAGAAAAGCATCAAAGATTTTGTGGAGGAAACGCTGGGACTGAAGTGTGGGAAGTAGCACTGAACACTGATTAAACTGAACTGAAGCCAAAAGTTCAAAGTTTGACCGACACAGGGTGTGCCTGATGCCATGGCGATCGTGCCTCTGAGGAGCAGGAAGTGCTGAACATCTCTCTGAAGGAGCAGCAGGCAGTGGACAGGCGGTAGATCAAAGCAAAATGCCGGGGCTGATGTGCGAAGACCACATCGCGCAGGGACCCTCACACGCCATCCGAGAGACACACGCGGTTGGAAGGAAGATGCTCCGGCGCTGGACAGCG